>JAMKCH010072969.1:0-20883 GCA_023653785.1 Ophioderma brevispina | reverse complement strand
TAGTGACAAAAACGTGTTTGGATTCAAAAATTTAAATCAGGTAAAGTCCTTTGATATGAAAAATAAACCTTTAAATGAGTTTAAAAAAATGTTTATAATCATGTAAGATTACATTGAATCTAAAGGAAATGATTTTAAATCCCAAAAGGTTTTGTCAAATAATTTCAAGTCACCGTAGATTATAAAAATAAAATCTAAGGAAATAAGAGAGAAGACTGGCAGTAATATCATGGTGGATGGGAATTTTCTGACAAACAGCAGCTATTGCCTTACAGCTCTCTTGCATTCCATGACGATGTGACATCAATCTTTAGAGTCCTAAAAACTTTACATGTATAGACTCACAATTTATATTGATTAATTTTGTTAACATCCTGAAACAGGTACTGGTATCTAAAAATTTCAGTCTTTATACTACAGGGGTGTGAGCATGAAGCCATCCCACAGATAACAGAATCAGTAAATACTGAAAAAAAAATCCAAAACAATTTCCTACCACTTTACACAAGTATGACTTTGATGAAAAAAAATTCTGAAATCAGGTATGTTTTTTTTTTATAAGATTATTTCTGGTATTTTATTTATTGAAATCTGCAAGTATTGGTACTCACAAGTTGATTTTTGAGTGGACTTTACGATCAAGGGGTGGCCAGGAAAACTACCAGATCAGTGGGGATGGGGGATGGAGCGGAGCAGCTTAGGGGCTTGAAAAAAGGTGGGTCCCAAATAGGTTCGTCCGATTTGCGGTCGAAGATCGAAGAATAAGAGAGCAATAATGACCCCGATTACCTTTGACCTCACTGTTACCCACATAAGACCCGTAGTGTTCAGTGTATACGCATGCAAGAAGTTACAGGGCTCCCCCACCTCAAAAAAAAAAGTAGTGACAAAAAAGTGTTTTGGCTCAGATTCACCAAAATTGGGGACGTAATTTGACAACAATTTCAAACAAATGATTTCATCTCTATTTCAATTGACCACAGATTAGTTGGCCACACCCCTGCATGGTCATTTGTGTGTTGTTGAAACGCTTGCACCCTGTAAACGATCATTATCCTTCATCTTGCGAGTCATTGAGACTGTTTTCAATTGATAGAAAGGGTTGACTACATGCTGCCGATAACGCTTGTCTTTAAGATGCTGTCTGATGATGGCAAACTGGCCCTCGACCTGCATGAAAATAAATTCCAAGTATATATCATGTATTAAGCCTTAAAGCTGCCAAATGGCACATTTTCCAAAATATGAAAATTTCTTCAATTTGCTCTCAAATGATAGTTAGGCCATTGGAAGAACAGCGAGATATATTTTACACATAAAAAACATACCCCAAACCGATAGGGATCATTGATAGAGGATAAAGACACCAGGTACAATTTGTAGGACCAAACTTTTAAGTTTCCAAAATTTAATTCAACAAATGGTGTATTAAATGAATATTTGTGAACTAGGAATCACTGATATTAAACCAAAAAGGTATAGAACCGATTTCAAACAGGTGCATGCTGGGAAACATGCATACGGCGTGCGTTGTTCTTGTGTAAAGCGCCATTTTCGTCGTGGCATGCTGAATTTAACGTCGCCGGCGACGTTAAATTTATAAAATCGTTCTGTTTACCCATAAGGAAGCTGATGGTCTTAATCATTCGGATGAGGGTTTTTAAAGCCTTAAAAACCATGCAAAAAATGACGATTTTGAAAAAAAATCTTGAAGGGCGCCAACTATTTTCAAATGTGCCAGCGTCTCTTTAAGGGGCCATTCTACCGTTTGCCACCATCAATTGTCCATTCAAGTATATATAGTCCATAGTTATCAATGGTGAAAGTCAATCCCGGGGGATCAGTCTTATAGACAAGGGGTATCATCCGTGTCCAAGAATCCCCCACCCCCAAAAAACGGGTAAAAAGGGTAGTTTTTTCAGGTCAGGCACGTTTACGTACGTAACGTGAAAAGGGTCTAAAAATCACCCAAAATCAAGAAAAAGGGTTATATTTTCTAAATGAGGACTTGGGAATTTAGGGTCCATATTCTTTTGGCACATAAAAAAAAAAAATTTTTAAAATAAGTTGTTCCGGAAGTCTGTACTTGTCTTCAAACCTTGTTTTTTTTGCTTTTAATCAAACCCTAAATTTCCAAAAAATGTTGCACAAGCACAAAGATTTTTAGTACAGGTCCTATCACCTTACCCATGAAAACGGACAAAAAACGTTTTAGCACTTAAAAACTCATAATTTATTCAAATGGCAGTCAATTCTAGGTTATAAGGTTTTAACATAACTTTGGGACCATAATTTGGGGTATAATTGCCGGATTCCAATTTTCGGGGAAAAAAAATGCCGATTTGATCGCTGCGCGACAAATTGGGAAAAGGAGGAAATAAGGGAAATAAGTGCCGAAAATACGTTCTCTAAATGCGGGTTTCTCGGATCCTGTATAAGACACATAGGAAATGTCTTGATGAAAACGTAAATAACTTCAAGGTTTCTGCAACCCGCCCCGTGCCGCTTACGAACTCTACATGAACACCATTATTTTATGATTAGTTCAAAAAACTTAGGCCTTTAATCAGATCTTATTTTACTGGTTATACATCGATCATTGGGCTATATGCATTTTAAAGTTACCCACTTACAATACAAATTGTTTTTTTCAAATTTGCACATGAGGAAAATGTATTTCGGAAAGCAAACATTGCTTGGCATGCGTTCCGCGCTTCGCGCGAGAGGAGAGCGGGGTACCCCTCCCGCGCCACTTATACTATATGAATTCTCTGACACTTAACCCATCAAGTCTGGTTACTTTTATAAGCCATGATCATACCTATCTTTTGTTATAGTGATCACTTACAAATTTCACATTTAGATTTCTATCACTCGCATGTGAAAAAATGTGCGTTGGAAAGTGAAGATTGCATGTAGCTCAATGGCCGCTTCAGCACCGATCGTCGACTTTTCGACTAGTTCATGCACGCCGTCATGAGAATGTTGGATACGCCCCTGGTTCAAAATGCATTCCCCTTTAAATACCTTGCCTCGGATACATATCCTGGCTGAAAAATAACTTTCCCCAGATATTTTCTGAATTACACCAAGCTCAGACAAGCCTCTCTGGTGTCCAAAAGAATTATGGTTTTGGGTTTTTACGTATAAAGGGGTAATAATAGCATCAATTACTTGTTTAGGGTATGGAGAAAGACAAATACTTGTTTAGGGTATGCAAAATTGCGCTACTGATACTTGTTTAGGGGCGCAAATTCCATCAAGTACTTGTTTAGGGTAGCTAATTGCGCTGCTGATACGTGTTTAGGGGTGAAAATTCAAGCTTCGAAAATACGTATTTAGGGTGCTTTTTGTGATTGCTTGGACACGGATGATACCCCCTTGTCATTGAGAAGTGGCCCCCCGAGAGTTCAATTAACCAATGGCACTTCACAAAGTCAAAAATACAAAAATTCAATGAATTTCAAGAAGTAAGATATCATTGCACTCCTAAAGGAACACGCTTGTTCAGAATCTGTAAATGGGATGTAGGATCCTTTTTCAAAATGGGGAGCGGATTTTGAAAAATCTACCAAAGTATGATAAAGATAATTTTTTGTAGGGATGGAAGAATTTTCGAAATGGGGAAGGCTCAAAAAGTATGATAAAAATAATTGTGTACTCGAATAAGTGACAAAAACACTTTTTTTTGGGTAAAACTTTTGGGGGAATTCCACCCCCTCCCTTAAACACTTCCACCCTGGGCCAGATCCTGTGGCTTACCAATTTCTGTTGTCTTTGTGGGTCTGGATCTAGTGAGTCTCTGTGTGTGCCTACAATGAATATAGGTGGTGATAACTGTCTCAACTGCCTGCCTTTTGGTCTGTTTGGTGTGGTATATATGTAGATGGACTTCAACCAGAAATCCAGGTATTCCAAAGGAGTAAATGAATGGTCTTTGGTATAACCCTTGAGAAGTAATAATTACAACACAAATGGTAGAGTTACAGTGAGTCAGTAACAGACGTATGGTGGTGTGTATGGCAAGCTTGATGTACAATAATTTGAAAAACTTGCCAATGACTGTGTTTTTCGAGTGATAAACATAGACTATAGTTCTTGGGCAAATGGAAAGTCTAAGTTTTTTGAAAAACTCTGTTTATCACTTGAAAAACACTTAAAAAGTTTTGTTTTTCAACTGAATAACACAGTTTATCAGTGATAAACATTTTTTTTTAAATTATTGCACATATATGGAAAACCTGATGTACGATAATTTGATAAACGTGTTTATTGCAGATATATTTAGTTTTGCTCGAAAAAACATGAAAAACTTGCTATAACATGAATTTTTTTTAGACTTCTACTACACTACAACATAATGATAGTCAATGAAAAATTCACTGACCATCCAGGATTTGAACCTGGGACCTTGCTGTTTGTCATCTAAAAACTGAATTTATCAAAATTGAAAAACATAATTTATCATTAGATAAACAAAGTTTTTAAAAAAACATAGTTTTCACTCCATAAACATTGTTTTTCTTGATAAACTTGATCAATAAACACCTTCCAAGAGGTGACCGGGTAGGAAAAAAGTAATAATATTTGTCACCAAAATCATCAACTTGGTGTTTATAACAAAATTACGCAGAGGTTACAAATTAAAATTGCCCTGTTAAACAAAAATTCAAAACTTACATAATTCAAAGAAGGAAGCCTTGCAGTGCATTGTTTTTGCACTTTGTCTAATCCTATGTAAAAACCCCATTTTTTCATTGCAATTCACACTGCTTTCATCTAGTTCCTAAAAAAAAAAAAAAAAAAAACCTGTGGCTTACCAATTTCTGTTGTCTTTGTGGGTCTGGATCTAGTGAGTCTCTGTGTGTGCCTACAATGAATATAGGTGGTGATAACTGTCTCAACTGCCTGCCTTTTGGTCTGTTTGGTGTGGTGTATATGTAGATGGACTTCAACCAGAAATCCAGGTATTCCAAAGGAGTAAATGAATGGTCTTTGGTATAACCCTTGAGAAGTAATAATTACAACACAAATGGTAGAGTTACAGTGAGTCAGTAACAGACGTATGGTGGTGTGTATGGCAAGCTTGATGTACAATAATTCGAAAAACTTGCCAATGACTGTGTTTTTCGAGTGATAAACATAGACTATAGTTCTTGGGCAAATGGAAAGTCTAAGTTTTTTGAAAAACTCTGTTTATCACTTGAAAAACACAACATAATGATAGTCAATGAAAAATTCACTGACCATCCAGGATTTGAACCTGGGACCTTGCTGTTTGTCATCTAAAAACTGAATTTATCAAAATTGAAAAACATAATTTATCATCAGATAAACGAAGTTTTTAAAAAAACATAGTTTTCACTCCATAAACATTGTTTTTCTTGATAAACTTGATCAATAAACACCTTCCAAGAGGTGACCGGGTAGGAAAAAAGTAATAATATTTGTCACCAAAATCATCAACTTGGTGTTTATAACAAAATTACGCAGAGGTTACAAATTAAAATTGCCCTGTTAAACAAAAATTCAAAACTTACATAATTCAAAGAAGGAAGCCTTGCAGTGCATTGTTTTTGCACTTTGTCTAATCCTATGTAAAAACCCCATTTTTTCATTGCAATTCACACTGCTTTCATCTAGTTCCTATTTCTTTCAATTCCCATATGGTCCAATCCCATTCTTTGAAATCGGAACAGAGTAAATGTGATTGGATCAATATATGGGATTGGTCTAAATGTTATCTGACAAAGTGAGGATTGAATGTCTATAGGAATATTGGACCAAATGTCATTGAACCAATTGAGGATTGGACTGTGATTGGACCAAATGTGATTGAACCAAGTGGGGACTGGTCCAAATGTGACTGGATCAAATGTGACTGAACCAAGTGCGGACTGGACCAAAATATGACCAAGCAGGGAATGGACTTAATGTGATCGGACTTAATGTGATTGGACCAAATGTGCATGATTGAACAAAGTGGGGACTGGACCAAGAAAGAATTTGACCATGTAGGATTGGACCTAGTGGGAATTCTCTGAATAAAATAGGGCAAAGGTCAATCATAAGCAATCATAGGTCAAATTAAAAAAAAATGTTTTATAGATCATATCACCTGGTGTATATCATCTGGCGACTTCATTTCGATTGGTGCAGGTTTGTTAAGATCATGAGTAAGGTTAAATACTGCAATGTAAACAGCACGACTCGACAGAAATACCTAGAGAATTAGAAAATAGAATTCAGATCTTCAGCCATTTCAACAAAACTGTAACATTGTCTGAATAATGAATTCCTAAATGAGTGGTCAGTACTTAAAGGTGCAACGAGAGATTTTTGAGACACCCAAGTATTATGTCATTAATAGTAAATCTAAAGTTGGACACACAGTAGATGTCCTTACCTTGTATTTGGATACAGAAAGTCTTAAAGGGATTAGCAGCGATTTGCTAATCCGAAACATCGAAAAAAAAATCATCAAAATTCATATTTTTGTATTTTTGTTACTAGCATGGATATGCAAACATACCGCAAGTGGTTGGCTTGAATCCGTGTATAAAGACAAGAAAGGACTTTTTATCTGATCCTTTAATATCTTATACGTGAGTACAAAATGACCAACTTGAGATCAAAAAAGCCTTTATCGGCGAATATCCAGATTTTAAGCGTGATATTGTGCCACATGGGTCAATACAGTTGGACCGCAAGCACAAACATTATTGATTTTTGTTTATTCTGTGATAATGTGAACCACAATCAGCGTTTATTGTAGATTTTGTGAGACGTCATCGTGTATGTCATTTGCGGGAGAAGTATGACAAATTCCGCAAATACTTCATTTTTTTTCACTATGTGGTGTTTTATACATTAAAGCAGGTTATAGGGATTGTACCCACATCCCGTAAGATAAAGGGGTAAAAACAAAGGGATTGCCACAGTTGTCGTTCTCTCGCAATCTCGCCTGCCTAATCCCTTTAAAGATAGAAAAAAAGGTTGATTTTTATCGCTTATATTTCAATATAAAACATAGGCTGAATTTTGTATTTGCTCCTATATGAAATTAGAAATTGCACAATTCTTGTACCAAAGAAACATTTGTCAGCTGAGCTTAGTCCTTTTAGACGGGGATATTGATGGAGAGCTTTACATCAGAGCAAATGCAGTACTTTTCAATTTTTTAGGGGCACCTGATATGTGAAATCTCTCGTTGCACCTTTAAGTGATGTGTAATCAAGAACATCATTCTTTTTAATAGGCATTTCATCAATCAATCAAAGTAATTTTAACATCAATCAATAAACTGGTCCCCCATGTAAAATTTGGCAAATGTCTACTCAACCAAGTGCTTATTTTTATATCATTTATTAATGAATGTTTTTTGTAGAAAAAAAAACACAAACAAATACCAACTAGTTTATTTGATAAAAGGGGTTAATCAAGCTTATAGACAATCTGGATTGTGTGGACTAGCATAACAAATCTGTGTTACTGTCACTACTTTCAGCAGACATGTGGCCTATAGTGTTATGGAAACAACGAGAGAAGGGCTTTACTAGTGGATGCTTAAAACCTGAGTTGGGTAGTATAGTTAAAATTCAAATAATAGAAACGTACCTAAAGAGTCAATGAAGTCCTGTATCAAACTTATATATAAAAATCAGTTGATGAAAACCTTTACCTGATGTGTAGTATAATAAAGGTCATGTCCAGCAAAATCCCAGATACTCATGGAAATGGTTTCTCCGCTGTCTGCCTTAGACGCTTGCTGACATTCATTTGGTAGATTCTGACCTGCTTGCCTTTGAATTCTTAGTCGTCTCTCCACCTCTGCTGCGATCTCATCGGGTATGGCGTGGTTGTCGGGACATGTAGATGCTTGGTTTGTCTCTTGGTTGTCCAGAGAATCACCACTGATGCCTTTTCGAATGAAGAAGTTCAGGTTAAGTTTCAGATAGAAAATTTACTGATAATTGATTGAACATAGTAGTGGTAAGCAACAGCAAATTACATTTGAATCTCGTGGATCCAAGAAAAAAACATGCAGCCATTGAACAATAAGCATCTGAGAAGGTCAGCTATAGGTAAAGGGGAATCCCTCGGATCCACCAAAAGGAAATTATGATTAGAATGTAGTCCAGTGGAAAAGCGCAGGACATATAAGCAATAGCCCATTTAATTTATGTGTTCGACCCCGCCGTGGCCAACGTGTTGTGTCCATGGGTAAGACACTTTATCGCGCTTTCTCACTTCACCCAGATGTAAATGGGTAGCTGTTAGGGGTAGTCATACCAGCTATTATATCAGTCATTATAATTGGTTGTCGAATTTTCAATATGTGAAAATGTGATTTACTTACTAGTGACAGTGCAATAAATGTAAAGCGCTTTGAGACTTAATTGTATAAAGCACTATAAAAATACCTGCATTTATTATTTTATTTTCCACTGCTCTCTTAATTCATTAGATTTATTTTGAAGTCTTAAAAGACTGTTATTAGTGACCAAACCTTTTTGGACTTAAACATTTAAATCCATGTAAAAGTCTTACATAAAATAAGTCCTTTTGATTTGAAAATAATACTTTCAAATGGATTAAAATTGTGTATAAACCCATTTGTAGATCTATTTTTGACTCTAAAGGAATTGTTTTTTAAATCCCAAGAGGTTTTGTCCCTGATATCTGTCTACTTAGACTTACAAATCTAAGGAATTAAAAGAGTATTGATAACAGAAGAAGAACTTGAACAACATAGAGAAATTGTAATAAATTAGTTCTGAGAGGTCAAAAATAGAATGACATAGTATCACAAGACAAAGACCATGTGTATTAACTAGAGTAAAGAAGAGGCATCAGATGAGAGAAAACTATTAAAGAATGTAATGGAAACTACTATAAGTCGAAATTTTCGCGAGGTTTTTATTTTCTCGAAATTCCCGAGTGAACATAAAAACGTGAAAATAAAAACTCACGAAAATAACTTTATGCAATAGATTTGTATTGCATGAAATTATATTCTCACACATTTGGCAAACTATTAAAATCGCGAAAATATCTGTACGCGGAAATTTCCAATTACACAGTATTTCATCCATTTAAATTTAGTGATGATCAAGCCAATTTCAAGTTTTAGTCTATTTTACTTAATTGAATTAAGAGATTTGTTATTTTTGAATTTCGCATTGGCAACATTACCAGTATTTCCGGTTTTATAATTATGAAATTATATTTATTGGCTATACCTCTGAAGAGATTAGGAACGGATTATTGAGGTAATATAAGAAAGATAACTGGTTGAGGATTTTTTTAAATGTTATCGGCCATCTCTGAGAAAACATAGTTTATTGCTCATTGTCATGTAATTGGTAATTAGTCAAACAGTAAGGGGAAGTGAGAAAGAAACGACAAGCAAAATGTTTTGTACTGCAAAAGAGATGTGCAAAAGAGAAGCCGTTCCTGTCGTTTTACAGAGTGAGTTACGTTTATTTTTTTCTTTACATGAAAGTAACAAAATATCCATAGACTGGGCAGTCACCTCATCATATCACTTAAGAAAAATTAACCCATTTTTTTTATATGGATGGACCTATGGAACTAACATATTGTTTGGTTGATACCTATCCTGGAATTTCGAGGGTTTTTTTTATTTCGACTTGGCACATTTTGAACTACGCAGACTGGCCCACTCTCTTCAAAATTAAAAAAAATCCAAAATCGTATTACCTTTTCTAATTAAAAAACTTTATTTTACATTTATGAAGAAAGTGCATTCTCGTTACAACTACAACTAGAAACTGGGGAACAAGGAAAGCTCAGAAAACATTCATTTGGCCAAAAAGCCATGATAACAAACAAACATTGTTTGTGACAGGTGCAGGTCTATACATACCTGCTGTATCTTTGGTGTCGATGTCAAGTAGATTTTGTGCTTGCTGCAAGAGACCGCTTACTGCTTCAGCACTAGATGTTCTGCTTGTTGGTATTTGCTGAGGGAGAAACCAAACCATATAGAAGAATTTTGAATTGGGACCTATAGAGCAAATCTAAACATATGTCAGAAATTATTTGCAAGTAAGAACCGTAATAATTCAACATTACTGGGTGTTTAAAACATTTTAGGGCTAATGAAATAGGTTTTGAACACTCAAATTTGTGTATTGAACCAAAGAATGGCGAATATCAGAAATTTTGTGACATTTTTTTATTTATTTTCATCAATCAGTTAATTTCTATCATTCCATTTTTTTGTTTTCGTAAATAAAAAGAATTAAGGTCAAAAGTTCGGAGATGTACATTGTTGTACGTGAATATTACATCATATAACAGCCTGTCTAAAAATGTACATCAAAAAACGATTTTTCAATTATGATATTCAACATAATAGCCCTTTTGTGGGATCACTTTAAAGAGAAAAGATCAGGCTTCCAAGTATTTTTTGGTTTCATTCATCTCACTCTCATTTGATAGTTTCACTCGAGAGATAACTCCAGTTTACTGTGAAACCAAAAAATCGAGTTTGTTGCCTTTTTCCTGGTTGAGTGAAAATGGTTACAGAATTATTAGTCAACATAAGTATTCACATTTGAACAGCGATGAATTTTTTTAAAAAGGATTAACTTCATAAAAAGCTAAAGATACGAAAACAGTTACGTAATGGTGGAAGTTATGATCAGTAATTAAGTTCTGGCTTTAAGTTTAGTGAATAACATTCGACACCTACTAGTGTTTGTTAGAAGAGAAACCATGATCGTACGCAACCTTGGAGGAGAGAGTTTTTTTATGGTCTTGAAGTGTTATGAAAATGCAATTCTTACCACACCGTTGATACTTTTCTTCCAATTCAAATTTTATTGACTTCACAATTAGTAAATGCACAAGACTTTGCAATATTTTTTTTAAAACCATTTTCTTTGGATTTGGGTGTTTTTATTTGGTTTGCAATTACATTCCTTCTGGCATGATTTTAACCGATCCATTTTTGTAATAATGCAAAGCTCCCATTTCCATTGACGAGCATATATTTGTATTGTTATAATTTAGACAGAAGATATTTATCATTGACTGAATTATATTTAAAATTGTGTCGATAAAACGACTTCTTCCTTATTTAGTTTTAATCTGCGCTTGGTTTCTTTTGTCAAGTTGGGAATTTTTTGTGAGCTTCAAGACAGCATGCATACTGCGCGCGAACACTCTGCCATAGCATAAAAGTGGCACAACTTTTGGTGTATCACAGTAAAATTGATTATATCTCTGGATTGCAATAAGCAAATAAGTGAAACAAACAAAACCCATTGGAAGCCTGGTCTTTTTCTTTAATATATTTAAAAAACTAAAAAATCTTTAATTTTGAAATTCATATTAAACTTTTTTTTCTGATTGTACCACTTTTTGGAGACAGACTGTTCAATGCATAGGCGTGTCTATCCATGTGTAGGTTGTTTTTTTTTGTTTTTTGTGGCAGTTGGAGCGTAATCACACTAATTAGCATAAAATAATTGTGTTAAAAAAACAATTTTCGTAAAAAAAAAAAAATTTTAATAAAAAAAAACAGGAAATACTAATTTACGGAGTCCGTAATTGTACGGATTTTCAACGATGTATGTAGTGGCTTTATTTCGGTTCGGGCTCGTTTACCTCAATGGTAGAAGCATCTCTATGTAAAGTCCCCCTCCCTTCTTTGATACATTTTCCTTGTCGCTGTGGGGAAATTTAATTTCTGGACAATGTTATCATCTAGTGCTTCATGTTACTCTGTTCTTAATCTGGTTTTCCACTTTCTGCAGGATTGAAATTGAAACAAAAATATTAACAATCGATTTATGCTTAGATTTCCCGGTAAGAGGAAAAGGGTCACACGGGGAACTGACTACGAGGGCATGATCACGTGGTTTTAACACTAATATAGGTTTTCCCGTTCGGTTTCGCACATGTTCATCCGAGCTCTCAACAATTGCGTATTTTTCCCATTCGTCCCAAAAAAATCGAAACGGTAACATTTGCCAACTCGATTTCGTCTTTGGTCAAACAACTTACCTTCATTCAACCCTGGTTCACTCTAACTCGTCAATGGGGTTCGCACCGGTTCGTCGTGTCATTCAATCGTCGGATCATAACAATTTTCAGGTGTGTCGTATATTGCCAACCGATTTCGTCATTGGTCATCGGATTCATAAAAATATCATTTCGAACTTAGTCGTAATAGGCCTGCATTGGCGGGTATCAATGCATGCGTTATAAGGCCCTACCATTTGAAATGGCATCTTTAACATGGATGGAAGGGACGTATGACGGCAGTTCGTGATGTTAACTCAGAGAGTGTGCACTCTACTTACATGATTTGTAAATTAAAATTGTGTTTTAGGGACAAATAAAATCAAATGTAAATTTGTTGGATCTTATATTTAATGTTTTGAATGTAGTTTTTAATTTTAGCTGCATGTCAAAATGATAAATAGCTTTTTTATACTGTTTTAATTTAGGTGGAAGCATTCCCAATATTTGGCTTAAACACAACTTGTCTGATTTTGTTTGGTGCCATCAAGTTGCACAATATAGATCTGGTTTTTGCCCCGAAACACCTGACGAAAATTGAAAAGAACAATTGTTGAAACCCAAAGACCCAAGAGTAATCCAACTACCCATTATATTATATCGCCGTTTGAAGTTCTGACTAAATTCGTACAACGGGATCGAAAACTGTATGGACCATAGGTTGAACTCGTTGGATCATCGATTATTTGGAATGTTCCAAAGACGAAATCGAGTTTGCGAATGTAGCATTTTCGATTTTGGTGGGACGAATTTGAACTACCAATTTGTTGATTCGGATGAACCATTGTGCGAAAAACCGCACAGGAAACCTCTTCAGTATCGCTAATTGGCTCATTACATTATTAACATGATATTGCAAAAAATACTTTTCGGTTGGTATTCCTGATAAATCTGTAGACTGGGGTTTAACCAGGGTTAGTCCCTACAATAGGGGAGATTTTTTCTTTCAAAATACTCTGTGGAAAGTTAAATGATGGGTGAGAAAATTCCTTATGGATGGGCTGTTTCAGGCCCTCCATATGAATTTTCTCACCCGTTTTACGACAGCACACTTTGAGTATGTTGTAGAAAAAGTTCCCCTCTTGTATTACTAACCCTGGTTTAAACCCGGTCTAAGTTAGTCTTCCCTTTCAGAATACCAACATAAGAGACAGTATTAACTTATGAAAATACAAGCATGACAAGTACAACTTTAATACTGAAAGGTACACTTGGAGGACACCGAGTACACTTGTGTGTCTAATCAGCAGGAAAAATACATTTCACACATCACAGCTATAACTTGAGATGTAATCTTCACGAGACACATGAGACGTACATTTCAAGTTCATTTCAAGTAAAATGCAAGGTACTAACCGGATTTTTCCAGGGTTGTTTACCCCCCCTGAGACTATCACTTTGGTACAAATATCTCTGATTGGCTTATTGCGTGATATAACAAGCTATCGCCCCTGAGTAACAATCAAATAGACCTGTGTTATTTGTCATCCTTGAGACAACCTCTAGTGAACATTTCGCACTCTTAGTCCGATTCTGGGATTTATAGCTCTGATTCCAAGAAATCTAACATATTCCTACCACCAAGTCCTTCTAGCTTAGCTTATGAGCCCTTTATGATCTTATGATGCAACATTTCCAGTGTTATTATTAGTGATATTTTGTTCCCCCTAAGTGACATTACATCAAGGGATTGTGAATTACATTGTATGTCGAGAGAGTTGATATGAGTTAAGTTGAAGTCTTTCCGTTAGGTAAGGATGAGGAATTTTCTCTCTTACACAATTTTAAAGAAGGAAAAGGTCAACAGTTGCCTGAGTATGCGAATTGCGCCATTGTGCAGCAATCTTCAAAAACCTTCCGAAGGAGCCACTCTCCTCGACCCTTACGTCGCGCACCATCGCCATCGTCCCTATAAGTATGAGCAGTTTTAAGATAAAGTGAGAGAGCGGTTATGAAAAGGAGAAAGGGAAGGAGGAGGAGAGAAAGGCAAAAGAGGGACAAGAGGGGATTCGGAGAGTAAGCGAGAGACGAGAGACTCAATAAATTCGAGTACATTTTAAGGCACTGTGACGCAATGATTTCCTTGCAGACCTATTACTTAGGTGCATATTGGAACCCTGTCTAGATAAAAAAGGTTACCTTTCCAAAATATTGTACTGAAAATGTACTATAACGTACTCGAACAATTGTACTAGAATTTTCCGAATTCATCAAAAAAATTATTATGCATCAGAAATTTCCGTGTGGTGCACTACCGCAGTGATATTGCGCGTACCGCCCTACATGCACAATAACGCAAAAATAATTGGGTGTTTCCCGGGGTCATGCAACTCCATCAAGCAAATACTCTCAATTTTAATTAGTTTGAAGCCATTTTACAAACTTTTTTGGCAAGTCCAAGCTTTTTCTTAATATTAATGCCTTTTTTCGGTTGATATCGCCCTCGCCAAGAAAATATCATGCTCGTCTTCGACTCGCCCAAATATTTGTTTCTAGGCTCGGGCGAGTATTTTGCTGTACAACTCCGCCATCCAATATTATTCGAGTACATCACAACTATACTCAGAAGTTACTTTTTTTCATGAAAAGTACATTTTGAGCAATTACCAAGTACAATACAAGTGCACTCGAGTTTTACCAGGGAGAGAGAGATGAGCAAAGTAGCTCCTTACCATAATCTTTGCCACCCACGTTCCACTTCCAGACGACGTGATAGGCAAATGCACAAGCAGCGGATTATCGATGCCGTCTGTGGGATGGCTTCATCCGCGTTGAATCTTTAAACAAGATATATCACTTAGTGCTCTTAGTACTATTAATTTGAAATTTTGAATATCATGAAAGAAAATTTCTGGATAATATTGATCAATCCAATCCATCGAAACTAAACCCGAAAAAAAAAAGTGTGTTTAAACATTGAATGCACATCGTTTAAAGTAAACCTTTCAAGCTTTTTCAGCACGTGTGGCCATTACGTACCGGTATATCATGAAACTGCGCAAATAATAAATGTACGCATTTGACCGCTCTTGTCACACGCACCCATACTCACAAAGGAAAAAAAAAAAACACATAGTTACATTACAGTAATTTGCACAAAGCAATTGTTTCATGTCAAACATGGATGTCTTTTATTTTTAAGCAGATGAAGATAAAACAATTTACTTTATAATAAAAAATGACACGGCCTTAAATGCTCTGTTTTAAAGGTGCAACGAGAGATTTAAGTTCAAGGTTTTTTTCAAGTCGTCCATATTTTTTCTGTGATATGCAGTGGTTTCATTTAATTAGAAACATGAAATAGGTTTCCCAACATTTTATTTGGCTATAGAAATACTTAAAAGGAAAACAAAGGTCACTTTGTATATCTTATATTCAATAGAACCATAGGCGAATTTCGTATTTGCTCCTATACGAAATTAGAATTTCACAATTTTTTTGGTACCAAAAAGAAACAGTTCTCAGCTTAATCCTTTCAGATTGAGATATTTATAGCTATGAATTCCAAGAAAATCATAAACATATTCCTACCACCAAGTCCTTCTAGCTTAGCTTATGAGCCCCGTTATGAGCTTATGATGCAACATTTCCATTTATTGATATTTTGTTTCCCCCTTAAGTGACATTACATCAAGGGATATTGAATTACGTTGTAGTTCGGGAGAGATGATAATGAGTTAAGTTGAAGTCTTTCCGGTAAGGTAAGGATGAGGAATTTCTCTCTTGCACAATTTTAAAGAAGGAAAAGGTCAAAAGTTTGCCTGAGTATGCGAATTGCGCCATTGTGCAGCATCTTCAAAAAACCTTCCGAGGAGCCACATCTCCTGCGAAACCCCTTACGTCACGCACCATCGGCCCTATAAAGTATGAGCATGTTTAAGAGAAAAGTGAGAGAGCGGTTATGAAAAGGAGAAAGGGAAGGAGGAGGAGAGAAAGGCAAAGAGGGACAAGAGCGGGATTCGGAGAGTAAGCGAGAGACAGAGAGACTCAGTAAAATTCGAGTACATTTAGAGCGCTGTTACGCAATATGTTCTTGCAGACCTAATTACTTAGGTGCAGATGTGGAACACTGTCTAGATAAAAGGTACATTTCCAAAATATTGTACTGAAAATGTACTAGAAACGTACTCGACAATGTACTAGATATTCCGAATTCAATCAAAAAAATTATTATGCATCAGAAATTTCCGTGTGGTGCACTACCGCAGTGCGATTGGCGCGTACCGCCCTACACTGCACAATACGCAAAAATATTGGGTGTTCGGTCATGCAACTCATCAAGCAAATACTCTCATTTTATTAGTTTTGAAGCCATTTTGAAACTATTTTTGTCAAGTCAGCTTCTTCTTTAATATTAGATGCCTTTTTTCGGTTGATATCGCCCTCGCCAAGAAAATATCAGGCTCGTCTTCGACTCGCCCAATTTTTGTTCTAGGCTCGGGCGATATTTTCTGTATCAACCTCAGCCATCCAATATTATTCGAGTACGTCACAACTATACTCAGAATGTACTTTTTTCATGAAAAGTACATTTTGAGCAATTCCAAGTACAATACAAGTGCACTCGAGTTTTTACCAGGGAGAGAGAGATGAGCAAAGTAGCTCCTTACCATAATCTTTGCCACACACTTTCCAACTTCCAGACGACGTGATAGCAAATTCACAAGCAGCGGATGTATCGATGCCGTCTGTGATGGCTTCATCCTCTTTGAATCTTAAACAAGATATATCATTTAGTGCGCTTAGTACTATTTAATTTGAAATTTCTTGAATATCATGAAAGAAAATTTCTGGATAATATTGAATCATCCAATCATCGAAACTACGAAGTGAAACATTTGAATGCACATCGTTTAAATTAGACCTTTCAAGCTTTATTCAGCAGTGGGCCATTACGTACCGGTATATCATGGAAACTGCGCAAATAATAAATGTACGCATTTGACCGCTCGTCACACGCACACACATACTCACAAAGGAAACACAAGTTACATTACAGTATTTGCACAAAGCATTGTTTCATGTCAAAGATGGCGGTTTTTTGTTTATATATCGGGAATGAAATGGATTTGAGGGCTCAAATTTCAGGACGACAATGAGAAAAATATGGCCTTTCATCTGATTTCAAAATCGATACTACTTCCGGGTAAATCAGGGGGTCCTAAGGACGATCGGAACACCCACCTTTAAAGCAATATTAGCACATTTTTTGAAGAGCGCTCCCAATTTTCAAAATTTGATATTTTTGCACAGCTATGTTGGTAATTGTCTAGAAAACTACACCTGCCAACGAGAATGCTCAAAAATGCGTATTTATCATAAAATGAGCGATTTTAGTAATTAGAATTGGGATCCTAGATTGTACTTAACGGCTGGAAATGCTAAGTTTATGTCCGTCCATGATAAAATAGTGTCACCTCAAGAAAATGACCTCTAACTTGACTTGCCTGAACCAATAAAACAACCAACAGATGAGCGTAGACACGTACATGGCGCTATTTCCCGGCTATTTCATATTGAAAGGCCGTTTCCAGCAGCCGTTGAATTATTATCGGGATCCCGATATTAATTATTCTAGTTACAAAATTCCTTCGTTTGCGACACAGAGACATTGTAGAGCTTAACCATTCACAGGTATAGTTTACTAGCCAGTTACCAATGTAACCGTGTAAAAATCTCAATTTTTTTGAAAAAATTGGGGGCGCTCTTCAAACAAATGTGCTAATATTGCTTTAAGCTGACAATGCTCATTCTACAGTGGTTACCTGTTTTTTTTTAATATTCATGGGGGGGGGGAGTAAAGCATGTAAATTGAACAGATTTTGAGAATCAATTGATGTTTATGAAATTTTAGATTCATGTCAATTGTTAAAGTAGCGAAATTAACAAATGAGAGGTGTGATCCTTTTAGCTTAATGCAATGAAAATTAATGGCACGTTCTTCCATTTGTGTTATTTATAAAACCTGCACATAGACGAGAAACATCAAGAAAATCGTATCCGTTATGTCATTACACATTTGGGTCTGGTTAAAAGATGCCAGGCAAACAAGTAAAAAAAAAAAAAAAAAAAACTACTAAGCAAATCTATTCATTACTCAAAATGTAAACATCTCATAAAGCTCATATATGGTACTGTAAGCAAACATTATATAAACTTTAGTAAACAAAGAACAATTTTTAATTATAAACAGCAGAATGAAAGAAATTCTTTAATATTTCTTTTAGGTGCTGAGTTACGTCTTTCTGATGGTAACTGAAAACGGTAATCTGTGAGTTACATCTTCAATCATGCCTATGATTGACACATTATTTCAATCAGATGTTTAAGCATGTCATCCCTTTGGAATGTTTTAAAAGAAATCATCAATATAAGTGGGATAGGGAGCTAAAAAGCTGTTGAAATTCTTGCAATTGTGCAAGCTATGAAGCCTCAACTCATTGTTTGGCCAAATACAGTTACCATCAGAAGGTCGTAACTCAGAGTTAAGGCTTTCTGTTAGTAAACAAAGTGTGCACCTTTGAGATGTGGTGAAGTGTTATTTTGCTTTATAGGCATAAGGAAGTAGACTTGAGTTAAGGGTTTATGGTTTTTAGAATCTGTAGGTGTTACCGATTGTTTTGGTACCAAAACCTCAAAATCACCAAAAAGTGAGTTACGTCCTTCTGTTTGTCAACCCTCGAATTGATGTTTATGAAATTTTAGATTCATGTCAATTGTTAAAGTAGCGAAATTAACAAATGAGAGGTGTGATCCTTTTAGCTTAATGCAATGAAAATTAATGGCACGTTCTTCCATTTGTGTTATTTATAAAACCTGCACATAGACGAGAAACATCAAGAAAATCGTATCCGTTATGTCATTACACATTTGGGTCTGGTTAAAAGATGCCAGGCAAACAAGTTACTGCCGAGCAAAGGACTTTCATGTCATTAGACGATTTTAATTTCTTTTGTTGTAAAAAGAAATGTGATTATGATATCCAAACACACGTGCCATTCGTTTACAAGTTTATTTATTTAGCAAATGTTATTTATCACAAATATGTAGAGTAGCAAAATGCATAGGTCCAACTTTTGATTGTGCTGATCATAATTGTTTAGAATGCGACTGTAGGCTTAATAATTACCTGTTTATTATTTCTAGTGTCCTATTTGCCATTTTAATAAATAAAAAAAATTGTTATATTCCATTGTTCTTCAGTTGTTAATACTTAATGGAATAAAGCACGTTTAATTCAAATGCGTTGGAAATCGCTCACCCTACAGCAAACGTAATCACATTGAAATGGCATCTACAGTTACTGTCCATTTTCCCTATATTCACTGTGCACACAGTGTATTCAATAGGCCTATGACCTGTCCTGCGTACTCTGTGGCTTAACGCATAGGAATGAGAAAACTCACGTCGTTTCGAGGAAAGTGCTCAAGGTATTTTCTTCGTAGAAGCTCTAATTGTGGAATATTTATCATCACAACATAATGTGAATTTTATTATGATAGAACATTCAGAAAATCCGAAATCGGTTCATTTATAAGAGTGGTATTTTGGTAGGTATAATGGCCTAACTCAAGCAAAAATCACCATTGATTTCTGTGCAGATTCAAGAGAGCGCCATGGACAAGCGGTTAGACCTATACTATTCGTAGAAGCTGGACTCACAACAAGAATTAATCTTATTTTCTATAAGGTGGTGTAATTGGGGTGTGATATACGTACTGGAAAAATACCGAACGACCATTTCTAAAAGGTTTCCAACATGTGTAAAACAGTCCTACTCGCCAATGTTCATGCACACATTGTGTGGGTACTCACTCCCTCCATATCATTTCATGCTGCAGTGATTGGATGGGTTGCACTGTGAAGTGAATCATTTAACATACTATCACTTATGAATGGATTCATGTCACAATGATTCGGTTGGGGGGCCAAAAGGTCGAGCCCGTTGACAGTGACACTAACTGCCACGATGGGTGAAAACCAGACGGCTTTAATACTCCGTCATCTCTTTAGCTTGCGTGAGCGGATTGTCATGGGATTTGCACACTTTCCTAAAAGATTATAATTAATACCCTCCATTGATATTCACTTCAGCAGTTTTGAGAATTGAGTTTATCTGCTTACCAACTTTTTGGGACACCCTGTACTGTTGTGGGCGTGAAAAAGATCCTAATCTGGACGAGGCTTGATATTCTTAAAAACTGTACCAACCAAATGTATGGCAAAACAGATGAACTGATGATCAGAGGCGCCACAAAACCTCTCAGAAGTCTCAAAAAGCTTTCTTTACCAGGACAATACCACTACAACACCCAACAGCAACCCGTCCTTAATATATGGAATGATAGACTTGGTGGGAAATCTGCGGCTACTAAATGGACTTATTTTACACGCATGTCCTTCCATGGCAAAACGGAAATGCTCAATCGGCTCCACTCGTAGTGGTCGGTCCAAAGCTCACAATGGAGAGATGGGTTGCCTCATGAAGATATCATCAACCTGTGACTGTGGCACTGAGATGCAGCTTTTGCTGCAATTACCACTGTACCTTTTTGAGAAACCGTTCATTTTTGGGCAACTTCCTCAAAAACATTTCTACACAGAGATTGTCCAAGTATGGGCCAAGAGTTTAATTATGAACAACAAAGAAGACGCAAGGAGAACGACATGAAGAGTCAGTTACGAAAAAAAGTCTAGCACTTTGCACATTGGGTTGTGCAGTAACTGAACCGCCAACCCTGACCGCGGTTCATGGCGGTTGTTAAGGTGACAAGGAAACGTTTCCAACCAGAAAGACCGGGCGGAACTGGGCAAGCAGCTGGTGGTTCA
>JAMKCH010072965.1:0-10156 GCA_023653785.1 Ophioderma brevispina | reverse complement strand
GAGGGCATCTTTCCCATCAAATCTCTGAATGTCACTTTTAAGAAACTACATGGGGTAGATTTGAAATTAAAATTTTTTTCCCTGCTACTTTGACTATAAATTATAACTTAAATTCTTTCCATACCATGTGCATGAGAGCCGCTCAGTGTATCCATTGCCACATCTGTAACCAATAAGTACAAATAAAGAATAAACAGACTGCTTTGTTATGACTCTGAGCATTGATTTATATTGGATTATTGTAAAATAACTTAATTTAGCAGGAAAAGAAGTTTGTGCAGCAGTAGAATATATTCAAGCTACTTTTTTCATCATTGGCCCTCATCTATGGAACTCCTTGTCCCCTGCCATCCAGAGAGCAAATTCCATGTCTTTCAAAAGCTTCTTAAAACACCTTTTCTCCAACATCTAGTTTTCCTGTTTTCTTCTTACACAGCCGATTGCAAATCGGCTGTGTTGTTTTACTAGCGTTGTTGTTCTTCTTCTTCTTTCTGTCAATCTGCTTCTAGCTCAGCAATGGCTTGACCAATAGTGACCAGATTTGCACCAAATGACCGCTCATCGAACCATCACCTGCCATATGACTTTGACCCCCATCTGACCTTTGACCTCGCCACAGGGTTCAAATATGGCATTTAATTCGCAAAAATATCTTCTTCTACAGGATTATGCCGATATCAACTAAACTTGTTTAGAGGAACCACTGACCCATGCTTCATATAGGGTGTTCAAGGATAAGGCGTCAAAGGTCATTAAGGGGGTCATTTCCGGTCTGAAAGCCAAAATATGTCATTTAATTAGCAAAAATATCTTCTTCTACAGGATTCTGCCGATATCAACTAAACTTGTTCAGAGGAACCACTGACCTATGCTACAAATAGGGTGTTCAGGAATAAGGAGTCAAAGGTCATTAAGGGGTCACTTCCGGTCAAAAACAAAAAATATTTAAAACATTCAAAATTTTTTATCTCAAAATGTAAACATAGTAGAGTGACATAACCTTCAGATATGCATGTATGTTAGCTGATGTACGCAAGGTATTTTTATTTTTGGGGTCAAAGGTCATTTACATGTCATTTCTGGTTTTGGGCTAAATAACTAAGAATTTTTATCTCCAGAACTAAGCATAGCAGAATTTTTTCTTTTGAATTGGAACAATGCATTTTGGCTCTGTATATGAGGTTATTTTTATATCGGGGTCAAAGGTCATTAAGGGGATCAAATGGTCAAATGCGTAAAAAAATGCTAAAAATAAGACCAAATTGCCTATATCTCAGTCAATAGAAGACAGATAAACCCCATTATTGCTGCAGTGATGTAACATTAATGGTAGGAGAGGTCTATGATAGTCTCGACCCCAAAGGTCAAAGTTCAAGGTCAAAGGTCAAAATCTACAAACAAGCTCCGATTGAGCTGAAATGTTAATAATTTTTATCTCCAGTACTAAGCATAGCAGATTTTTTCCCCCTTTGCAATGGAACAATGCATTTTCCCAGTGTACCTGAGGTTTTTTATATCGGGGTCAAAGGTCATTAAGGGGGTAAAAAGGTCAATTTTGCCAAAAATGCTAAAAAATAAGACTAAATTGACTATGTCTCAGCTTATACACAACATAAAGATCGTTAAGCACTTTAGTTCCCTTTCACCAAAATTGTACTCGACTGGGTCAAAGGTTCAAATGGGTCATATTGACCCCATCGGCTTGGTACCAGTGGCCTATGGCCACAGAGCTCTAAGGTCTAGTTCTTCTTTCTTTGTGGCCTAGTACTCCTGGGCAAGGAGGTGCTTTACAAGTTCTTGTATTATAATTATTCTAAGTCCTGACAACAGCGGCTCATAAAAAAAAAAGACGACCTTCCCAAGTACCTTTTCGCCTACAATTCATTTTTCTGTGCCATCGGGACCTCTCATAGCAATCAACACGATCATAGTTCCCGCACACAAACGCCACTTGTACAGTATCCGAGACGCGCTTACTGTCCTAGTTGGTTCAATTTCTAATGTATAGTATATGAACATCCAGAAATGATTCTCGATTGCTATACGCTTCTTTGTGTAAACGTATTTTCAATATTTCTTCATCATCTTCCTCACGAATTTCCTTGAAACCAGCCAGAAAGCTAGTATCAACTATCTGCCAATTTAGAGCATACGATTGAGCAAACCGAATTGAGTGTAGGCCCCCCCCCAACGTCCGCCAGCGGCAACGAACAAGGTGGAAAAACTAAAACAATGGGCGCGTATATGAGACTATTTACATGTATTTACGTCACCAGCAGGTATCCGCTCTGTGTTTACAAATTCCACTCGTACTTTCGTAATACTTTCGCCATGATTCCCTACTTCTAAAGATGATTTCTAGTAATAATTTCAGTGGATATATCCACCATTTTTACTGTTGTTGTGTCATTTGGTAGAATAGGCGGCAACTTTGGCAGGTAACCGGGGACGATAACTTGAAGTCTACGAATTTGAGACTGGGTCTAGGCAAGATGTTTATTTTTCAGGTCCAGGCAACAGGCTAGGCACGGGGCGAGGAATATATCGGACTTTCATCATTGCATTTTATTTTCTTTTGGACTCTGCAATTTCAAATTCATGTGCAGTGCTTAAAGCAATAAGGGCACATTTTTTGAAGAGCGCCCAATTTTCCAAAATTTGATATTTTGGCACAGTTTCGTTTGGTGATTGGACTAGAAAACATGCCTGGAAAGAAATGCTAAAAAATGCGTATTTATTATAAATAAGCGATTTTGTAAAATAATTTGGATCCCAGATTCGACTTACGGCAAAGCTTGAAATGCTACGTTATGTCCGTCGCATGATGAAATAGCCACCTAGAGAAAATAACCTTAACTAGATTTGCCTGAACCAATAAAACAACAAGGCGGTTCTCGAACCACAAGGGTCCCCCGCCCTTCCCCCGCGATAGTAAATGGAGGAAATATAATTTTAAGACACAGGGAGAATTGTATTGAATAAGTGGTTCTCAACACTAAGCTGCTGCACATAGCATTGTTGCAATTTTTACGTATCAACTGTTGACTACATTGACCATACAACTATTTTGTAGTTATTTTACCCTTAGTATGACCCTTACTTGACCTTTGAAATGACTTCACAATTTTAGGTTAGAAATTTGACTCACATCCACAAAGTTTCATGACCTACCACAATGTTTATTTAGTTGACCTGAAAACCCCCACGACATTGAAATTCCCGTCAAAATTTTCGGCAATGAATAGCATTCTATACCTATCAAGTTTCATGACCATACTCCAATGTGTTGGATTTGACCTTGGATGACCCCACATGACCTTGCAATGACCCTAACAATTTTTAGCACTGAATGTGACCACACCCACCAGAGTTTCATCATCCTCCACATACTTAGCTAATTAGTGATTTACCTTGGATGACCCCGCCCGACCTTGAAATGACCTTCAAATTTTTTGGAACTGAAAATGCTGACCACACCCCAAGTTTCATCAATCCTACCACCTCTTAGTGGTTTGACCTTGATGACCCGACATGACCTTGAAATGACCTTCAAATTTGTCGGCACGGAATGTTGACCACAATCAACAAAGTTTCATCATCCTACAACCATTTGACAATGGGGTTTATAGAAATATTTTTCCCATTGACTTGAAGTGACCCGACAGACCTTGAAATGACCTTTCACATTTTTCGGTAATGAATGTTGATCACACCCCACCAAGTTTCATCATCCTACCACAATTGGACAAGGGCTATATAGCAATTTATTTAATTCCATTTGACCTGAATGACCCCCACATGACCTTGAAATGACCTTCAAATTTTCGGAAAGGATGTTGACCACACCCACCAAGTTTAATTATCCTGCAACAATTGACAAGGGCTCTATAGCAATTTAATCCCATTTTTGACCGCATTTGACCTTTGACCCCATGCCACATGAACCACCTTCGAATTCATCCACCGTATACTTGGGTGACATCAATGGTGCGAAGATGGGCACCATTACTTGCTTAGATAAAAAAATATCGTGTTGTTTGTTCTACAAAGGCTTTATAGATCTATTTGGCCAAATTTGACCCATTTTTGACCATATTTGACCTTTGACCCAAGCCACCTGACCCACCTCCGAACTCATTCCGCGTCTACTTGGGTGACATCTAAGGTGCGAAGATGGACACCAATACTGCTAGATAAAAGATAGGTGTTTACAGGCTTATAACAATATATCCTATTTTGACCAAATTGACACTATTTTTGACAATTTGACCTTTGACCTATGTCACATGACCCACTTACATACAGCCAACGCCCTACTTGAGATGCATCTATGTGCGAAGAGCCACCCACACTTGCTTAGATCCAGAGATATTGTTGGGACACACACACGCACCCACACACGGCGCAGGGCATTTCTATATAGTCCCCTTTGCCAAGCTAAAAGTTGGCGGAGGGAACAACTAATGGATGGCGTAGACACATACAGGCGCTATATAAGCGGACAAGCTAGCTCAATCAGGGATCCCCGAAGAATAATTATTCTAATTACGTTTGTGACACCATCGTGACCGTTACTCTCTAGCGTATGCTGGTTTGATTCACTTGAACCGATGTTACCTTCCCGGCGAAAAAGAAAGAAATGGGAGTCAACACGCATTTACACCCGATAAATATGGTTCGGCTGCACAGGAACTAATGGGGCTGCTTCCGAGCTGCTGTGTCCCTGACATTTACATGGAACTGGTAACTCATGTGACAATCAGTGCAAAAAATATATTGGAAGAAATGCATTTGTGGGAAGAATGCTATTACCTCCTTTTTTCACAGACACTCAAAATGGTAGATTTTGCCTTTAATTCACTTTCACCATTTACACCTTTTATTATCACATGCAGATTGTTCCAAAAATGCCACACTTTATTTTTATGGCTTTTTATTGTATTATACATTACATCACTGATAGTGGATTAATTTGAGTATTAAATGACAAGAAACAACAAAATGCATCAGTTTTTTTAATCGCAAGTCAATCCAGTTTATTTTCTGCTAATTCCCAAAGATTTTAAGTTTCCTATCTTTCCTATGCCCATTGCAAGCACCAAGGAAGGAAGGGAAATGTGCTCATGTCTGGCCACATTAGTTCTCAAATTTTGTGGCTAATTTCATGTTTTTCCTCTCAAATTTAACTTCCCCTGGAACAAACTTAAATAGAATAGGAGATTTCCAAGCGCCCTCAATTTTTGTCGAACCCCAGTTTTTTGTGTCGCCCTTCCCCTAAGGCAGGGAAGACACATAGGGATCACATTGCCACTGTTGTTGTAGTCTGTTGTGATGTCTGTTGTTGATGTCTGTTTGATGTCTGTTTGTGGAAAAAGGTGTTAACATGTGCATGTAATATCCACATACTTTGATGGATTTAAACCAACTTGGTCCAGGTGCACCATGGCATCCCCCCACTTGTTTTATGAGGTCAAAGGTCCATGCCAAGGCAAAGGTCATGTAGGTCAATTTGTAAAATGGCTGAAAATGTAAACTGACCTCATATGAAAGTTGAAGTTCAATTGGAACCAACTTGAATCAGAGGTGCAACATGGGATCCCTCATTTGTTGATGAGGTCAAAGGTCACATTGCCAAGTCAAAGATCATGTGAGATCAAGTTTTAAAATAGGCTTAAAATGTAAAATTTACCGTCATATGAAAAGTTGAGTTCAATTGGAACCAAACTTAGAATCATATGTGCAACATGGTATCCCTCATATGTTTATGCTGTCAAAGGTCACATATCAATGTCAAAGGTCATGTTAGGCCTATCATTCACTAACCGCGACGGCAGGCCGACCAAGCGGTCCGATGACCGATGTATTTTTTCATATTTGGAATGGCTACCAATGTTAATTAGATCACACTGAAATGATAAGCCGAATACGCCTTCTTTATGTAGTCAGATGAGATTTCGTACTTTCTGTCGTGCATGACAGAAAGTCAAAGCTGGTGTTTCTATGGGTTTGATTACGATAGCAGGCAAGTCCAAACAAGTTTTCAGTTTTTCTTTTGTACTTGATTTTTCAAAAGCCTCAAAACTTTCCGGTAGTTGTCTACAACCGATTCAGTGAAATTTGAGAGAAAATCGTATTCTCAAAACAATCCCTCCTGTCACTTTAAATTGTATTGTCATTGGAGAAGAAGGGGTAAGACCTTCCGTTTTTGTGAGAAATCTGTTTTTTCTTCCTGTAAAGTACCCTGACATTTAGTGCCAGTTATGAAATGGAACTTTGTGTCCCTGTGTCTAGCAATCACCATGTACACACCGTCACACAAAAATTAAGATGGCAGTATGAGAAAATCAACTATTGCAGAACATATTTTGAATGAAAGGAATAACAGATGAGAGAGAGAGGAATGAAACATATTTGAAGAAATAACTAACATAAGCAAATGCTGGATCACATGCATTCTAGAATAAACTTTTGCAGATCCTCTGGGCATGGGGTCTATTTGGGGGATTTATATTCAGATATAAGCAATAAGAGATACTTTGCAACATATGCCTAGTGAATAAGAGAGTAGAAAACGTTGCTTGTATTAAAGAGTTTGCACAGTTTTCAGGGGAATAAGAGCATAAATCTGAAATACACAACCGGATCTTTGAGACTTTTATTATTGGCCTAAAGACATGTCTGTCACAGCGCAAGTAATTGTTAGATAATACTGTAGTGCAAGTGTCATCAAGATTGGGTCAGGGGTTTGAGGGGTCAAGCCAAGTGGACAGCAATGGTTACAGATTTTGCTACATGAAAAATCCACCATCTGCTAAAGCGCAAGGGATAAAATGAGAAGTCACTAAAAAATCCTTCAAGTAATCTGCGTCATCCCCCTGGCAAGATGGCTGTCTGGAACATTACCCTCAAATGACCTTTGAACTGTGGCCATGACTTGACATCATCCACATACAAACCCCATACTACACCTTAACCCAAGTCTGACTATCAAATTATACTCACCAAAGTTGTGAGATTGTTCTATTTTATAATGTAACCCTTATGCAGCATAAAAATTTGGTGCGCCATGCCTAGTAGCGTCCCACGCCTACACGTACAAAAAAAAAAAAAAAAAAAAAATAATCACCCTCACCTATCGCCACGCATCCATTATATCCTTTGCTCATTTTTGTACCTTCCCAAGGCTCTACTTGCGGGGAAGGGCCTAGATGAGGGTTACTAGTTGCATCATTCTTAGTTAACATTATAAATAGAACAATGCACAACTTTGGTGATATATTTTTTCTCCCTTAATACATGACGAAATGATCCAACTAGTGCATGACTGCCACCTGGTCACTAGGTGGAGGAAGTGGAGCCGGTAGTCTCAGTTGCTACGGTGTTTCACGCATGTGAATTCTTGGAAGCTGAAATAATTTGCCCCAATGTACATCCATATCATTTCATGATACATATAGCACCTTCTACTGCCCGATCATTACATTGTAGAAATATATACCGGCATTCCTCACTTATTACATAATGGTAATGCTTAGCACCCCTCCTCTACTCTGGCTGCTTGCTGTACCGGAGGGTTTGGGTCACAATTTTAAAACTAGTAGGCCCCGGAGAGAGGATAGGGGTGAGAGAATAGGTAAGATAAAATGACAGGGAGCGAGGGGAAATGAGGGGAAGACGGAGTGGGGTGGCCAGAAGGGTGGAGAGGGAGGAAAGTTGGCCGGTCTCAGTAGGGTCCACGCGCTAGTAGGGAGAGCGGAGATAGTTAAGGAAGAGAAATATCCAAGAAGAAGGAGTGGGAGCAGAGGAAAGGGAAGGGGCGAAAAGAAAATAAAGGTTGGGGAGGAAGAAGAAGGAGAGCAGAATGGGAATGTCGATGGAATAGGTAATGATAATGAAAGGGAAGAAAAAAACGGTTTCTGATGGGATAAGGGCAAAAGGGGGGACGCGGGAGGTGCGAATAACGGCAGAACGAACCGAAGCCCCTACAAGGCGAGAAGAGGAGGATAAGTGACATGAAAAATGAAGGAGGCGTAAGGAGGTAACAGAAAGAGATAATCTCGAAGGGTTTTATCCTTCTTCATACAACATTCCTGGAACCTTTGTATGTGTCCCTCGCAGCTGCTGCTTTTATAATGCCAGTAATGTTAACTTCTAAGTGAAAAACCTGAGATGTTGCCTAACTTCAAATGTCATTTAGCATGCGGGTTCATGGCGAGCTTTCACTAAAAGCGTCGAGATGATCGAGGAAAGTGACCAAGCGTGATAATGTTTGCTTTGCGTCAGGTTTAAGGTAAGTGAAGAAAAGTTTGTTCAGAATTGAGGAACGCATATACTTTCTTAAAGGTAGAGAGAAGGTAAAATCTGAGGTGCTCCGATGGATTCTCAGGATCACCAGTATCGCTAGGAAGCTCTGGAAGAACTGTATAGGCCGAGGTATAAAATCGATTGACCATGTTTTGGCTATATAAATTCAGAAATACTTTACCATTTCCGAAGAGCAGATCCGTGAAACGCTGCATCGATCCGAGTACGTTCATCAAGTTTGGCGATGCACTACCCCAAACAGTTGAAACTTACGACAAAACAGTCCGGCGATTGTTAGGTATTCTCAAACATGCACTACATTCTATGTGTGTCTGTTTCGCAACATAATGCGCCCTCACTTTCAGATAATATTTTTTGCCAAAGGTGATGTACACGATGATTCTGAACATATGGGGGAGTCACGCTGATCCGAGTCCGATTTTAGTCCGTCGCCACAAAGCTGTTGGTGGATCAACTTAAATTTCTTCACCAACTAGAAGCGCGAATCCCTATAGTAGATAATGGAGGTTTGACTTCCTCTCGCATCTGCTGCAGGAGCAGCTTCGACATAACAATCCTTGCATTAAATATTTTTAATTAGAGGCGAGCTGTGAGAAAGCTCACAGTCAATATAGAGATTTTATCCTAGAAACGTCACTCTATCGATTTTCTATTACCATCTAGGTTGTGCACTTACAGGATCCGTCTCCGGATGATCCTCTATAACTGAACAGGCCTTAAAATCCAAACCTTACGTGACCAAAAAAGGGGCTATAAGCAGCATCCTGCATGACCCATCTTGTGCTAAAAGCTTGCCAGAAAATTTAGCAATCAGATTGACCAACTTATAATAAAGCACTCTCTCACCCAAGCTTGTCTCGTCCGCCACCACATTTTTCAATACTTTCAGTAGTTGGGGTTTGAAATGTCCATGCTTCCAACATAATCGACGTATGGCCTGTGTAATCTAGCAAAATCATCTGGTAAATATTACTGTTGAAATGCCACTCCACGTTATTACTGAGTAAGCTAATATTAGGGGGGGGGGGGGGGGGGGGGGGGGGGGGAGGGGGGGGGGGGGGGGGGGGGGGGGGGGGGGGGGGGGGGGGGGGGGGGGGGGGGGGGGGTGGGGGGGGGGGGGGGGGGGGGGGGGGGGGGGGGGGGGGGGGGGGGGGGAGGGGGGGGGGGGTGGGGGGGGGGGGGGGGGGGGGGAGGGGGGGGGGGGGGGGGGGGGGGGGGGGGTGCTGACTTTCCCCTGAAAAAACTGTCCACGAAATATTTATAACTCAGGGAGATGTTCCGCCTTCAGGGTAATAAAATTATTCTGCACCAAGTTGAGGTGGCGGATATCATAGGTAACACATGAGATACTCTTTGTTCCTCCTTGGAGGTTAACGTAGGCAACTACAGTGATCATCTGATCTGATGTTCACTGATTTTTTCCCAAATACGTTCTCTTTGAATCGCTTAAAGTGTAACATAGCTTTTAGCAACTCTAATACATATAAGAGGAGCTTTCTTATAATCTTCGACCACACTCCTTAATTTGTGAGACCTCATAAGCACGCTTTCTAACCTGTCTTCGAGATCTGTCGTAATATACTTGGTGTGGAAGATTCTGAAATTCCCTTCCCCATAAGACCTTTGAGTTGCTAACAACGAAATCCTTCTCAAACTTAGTATTCAAAGCTTGTGATTAGGTCCTGACAGTATCTTAGTAGAAACCTACTCCGATGGTGTAGCTGGAAAAGTTCCGACCACAATCTGCAGAAGGGTAGAACGTCTACCAAGCTTGCTATCAATCCTAGCATCAGAACCATAGATGAGCTGTAGATGAACTTCCTCTTCATAA
>JAMKCH010072964.1:0-47457 GCA_023653785.1 Ophioderma brevispina | reverse complement strand
ACCTTATGTTTATCAGAAATGCAGTAGTAAGAGTTGATCACGCGAGACTGGAAACGAGCAACCTGAGGAGGGACCAAGTCAACGGTCACCATATCCTTGCAACCAATCGGCCAACAATCACATCAAATACTATGTTATGCTTTGGGCTGTAAAAATGGGGTAATCGCATTCGCTTGAGCATATTGTCCCCAATTTTACGATCCAATTCAAGTTTAACATGCGTTAAAGATATGAAGAGAGATTTCGGAACAGACATTTTGCTAGGTCTGCACTTGTTTATACAACACTTATCGAGAACATTTAAAATGCGTATAGGACAAGAAGGTATAAAGGAAAACCTACAAGTACGTTTGGTACTTGCCTACTGTTCTTTTGAAACAGAATTAAACGTATGATCTCATGAGCGTTTGTGAGTTGTCTATCTTTATGTTTAATAAAAAATAAATTCCAATAACAAAATCCTATCAACACATAGATTGACAAGAAACTTTATGATAGAAATCGTCGATAGTGTATTTCGCGACTCGTTGTGTGTAAATGCTTCTCCCAAAGACTAAATCAGAAAACTATAAGTTTCAATAAATACCTTGCGTTGACTCATTAAAGTTAATTGAATATAAGTTACGCTAAAACTGCAAAAACCGACCGTATGGGGTCGATGGTGTATTGCGCGTGAAATCTCCCTATCTTATGCTCCCTTTAGCTCTTAGACTCTTGTAATAGTGTAATTTATGTTTGATGTTTTGAAATCTTTTAAGGTTGGCTAGAGAGTAACCGTGTCATTACTGCTTCGAGACATACCAAATGGCGTGCTGGCATTAGACGTCGTTGCAAGGCAATACCCTTGGACGGCCATTGTACAGGTGCGTCTCAGGATACATATTGTGATGCACCAAGAAGTTTGTTGATTCACAATTCAGAGGTAGGAAGACCAAACCTAAATGTTGAAAATCAATTCTCTATCGACTACGGAAGATATAGTATTTACATTAGTTTGTTTATTTTTTTTCAAAAAGAACGATCGTAATCATACATCGTACTATGTCATGCAATGTCCCATAAATTCATGTCATGTTATATTATCATGTCGTAATATACCGTTGGGGTTCGCGTGAGAACTCTACTACTACTGAACAATCTCATTAATAAATTCTCTATCGCGCACTATGCACTGCCACTGTTCATAGTTTCGGACATCATCTGATTTTACCCCTGGATGCGCCCACTCTGAAAAAAAAAAACAACATTGCACCCTTTTACTTCGGCCTCTTTAATCTTTTAAAGAGACACTGTCACATTTGAAAATACAGTGGGCCCTCAAGATTTTTCAAAATCAATCTTTTTGCTGGTTGTAAGGCTTTTATATACAAAAGCCCTCACCCGAAATGATTAAGACCAACCAGCTTCCTATGGGGAACAGAACGATGTTATAATTTATTACGTCGCCGGCGACGATTAAATTCAGCAGACATCGAAAATGGCGTTTAACACCAAGACCCGCCGCCGGATGCAGGTTTCCCCCGCTATGCCCACTGTTTGATCGGTCTATAACCTTTGTGGTTTTAATATCAAGTGAGTACGATCAAATATTCATGGTAAGATACACCATTTGTTGATTAAAGTTATGGAAAACTTAAGTGGCCTCTATCAATGGCCCTACCTGTTTGGGGTATGTTATTTTTATGTGTAATATATATATCTCTGTTCTTCCAATGGCCTAGACTACAATTTTTGAGAGCAAATTGAAGAAATTGTCATATTTTGTGAAAATGTGCCATGGCCGCTTTAAGGTTATCCAATTAAATACTATCGCATTTTTCTAGCCGGCAAACCGTCTTCGAGACTGTCGATACCATATCACCTCTTTAATGTGATCCGAACTGTAAAATCGAATTCTGATGGCAGTATAACCACTTTTTCTTTGCGCATTGTGTCCCCGGTCGCTTAACGTCAGTTTTTTGGAAACGAAAATATCATTGATCAGTTGAAAACTCCTGAAGATAAGCTATAATTTTAATATATGTGTATAATTCCAAGAACGTCATGTTTTGATTCCAGAAACAAATAAACGTGATTTGAATGTGCTGAACTTAGAACATGAAGCAACCGAAGATATTGACTATTCTGCGTCTAATTGCATGATGGCTGCAACTTGGCATCAATCTAGACATGGACATGACATCGTGAAAATGGTAAACGAAAAGCTAAGGACTTAGTCTACTTTTGTCAATCAAAATGCTCATTAAAATGCTTCCTTCTGACTATTGGCATAGTTAAGCCATGTCAAAACGTCGACTGTACATAGGCTCAAATGTCAAAGTGAACATCTTGAAGACCTAGGTCATAGATTTTTTATAAGTCAATGGATGACCTCACCATTCATCCGTTATCGTTATGGATTCAACGGTCAAAGTGATGACACGAACTTATTTCAATTCGCCCATGCGCTAGTTTTAGGCTTTCCTAATCTTAAATTCGTAAGGCCTTCAACCCTGGGATGAATATACTTATCTTGGTATATTAGTCGCTAGATTCAAAATAGTACTGAAATCACTTTTAAAGAATGCTTAACATACGTTTAGGTTCTTTTGTTAAAGCAAGTGCAAAAGTCGAGGGTAAGAACGAGAAAATCTTATGAAGAATATGGTTCCAGGTTTCACGTCTAAGATATAGCAAATTAGTTAAGGGCTGATTCGCATCAACCGAAGAATGGATTTTAACCCTATTACAAGAAACAGCAAAATGTAGGAATACACTGTTTGCTCGTTTACAACTTATGCTTTTGAACAATAAGGTTTAAGTTTTGGTCACATTTGCAGGTATGAATGGAGCGTTGGTTCCATACATCGATTGGAATGACCCCGAAGGGGGTTTTTGGATATCACCAATGTATAGAGTCTTGTACGATGCTGGTTTGGAACGAGAAAACATTCTTATTAATTTCTAGAGGTAAATAAGAATAATCCCAAATTTCATTTAATTAATACCTTCGTGATAATAGAAATGCATTCATTCTATTCATAGAATTCTACCGCTATTTAATTAATGGCTGTTTTTAAACGATTTAAGTGTCACGCTGCTGTAATATAGCCACTTAAACATAAATAACCTTTTTCACACAGGAATGTCTAACATATATTCTCGGACTTTAACAAGACCTACCCATAGTACCCCTTTAGAACCAAAGGCAAGTGGAAGATTACTAAATCCAAAAATTTATGGTGATAATAGTAATAGGTGTTGAAAACAGGTCCTTAAATAAATATCATCTTTGACATACGTTAATCCTGATGCTGTTTCCGAGTAAGATGGACCGCAAAAGATTTCAAAATATTAAAGCGTTCAGTAAGTTTAATCTGCTGGACACAACTTTATTCCTAACTTATTCTTTTCATAAAGGCGATATCATATTTTTTTTTTGCCATTGCGCTGGTGTTGAGATGTAATGAAATGTATTATCTTACGGAGGGAGTTCACCATGCGTTGTCTATGATTCTTCGTTCGCGCATGGTTTGACGCCAACACGTTTGCTGTCTACCGGTCTGATGGAGTTACTCCAGATATTTCACCTCCACAAATCAAACGAAGAGGAGGTGGTAGGGTACGTTGGTATTAAATTTGAAATACTTTATAAGAGAACCCTCATGATAAGAGTTCACTCGTTATTTTGAGAGTAAAATCCTAATAGCATTGACTATTGATACAGGTTGTCCCAAAAAGTAGTGCTGTATTTTTAATTCACATAACTCGTGTAAATTGCAATCAACAACATTTTGCTACGAAGCTTGACATAATTACTTTTCTTTTTTAGAGGTACAATGGTAATAAAACTTCTCGTCAAATACAACATATTCGTAGGAGATCCTAGAGTAGACTTCAGCAACCGCGTTACCACACGCATATAATCAGGTGTAGAAGGCTGAATAGAGCGCACTTGTAAATGTTTAAATTATTATTTTACACGTTAATACCCTGTTCTTAAATAGCACTAGAGTAGCACCAGCCCATTTCTATGATCAACGGAGATTTGTGAATGAAAAAAAGTAAAACTTGAATTTGTCCATCTTAAAACAATCGAAATAGTTCTGCAGTGGGATTATTGTGATATGTGATTTGACGATACGTAAAAGTACTAAATAGAGGGTTGCATTTATACATAAAAATCTGTATCTACCAGGTGGGTGATTCCAAATATATATTTTGATGTGGAATATGGTGGGGGACCATGGAACGCGAGATATTTCCTTACCCTAACATATTTTTTGGCAAAGAAAATATGTTAGGGTAACACAACTAATTCTTGTAAATTTCTTGTAATTTCTTGTAAAAACCAAACATGAACCGCATGACTTGTTCAATTTCTTGAATCCTTTATATTATTGCAAATCAAATTAAGCATGCGGTTTAATCGTGGCCCCGGACATGCAGAATTTACAGGCAAATTTCAAAACATTTTGAGAGCGAAAAGATGAAAGGAAAAATTAGATTAAATTGCTACGGAAAAAGCAAAGCGGACTATGCACCGACATCTGAAACAAAAGACAGCTGATATTAAAGAGTTATCCTTCCAATTTCAATTTCTTCGATTCTGACATGCAAAAAATTATGCGTAAAATCCATTAGTTCTATCCAAAAAATTGCAACTGTCGACAAGCCTTCAACTTTTCCACATGAAAATATTTTTCGGTGGTAAATTCCCCGTTGGGAGGGCGAGTTGGTGTAGCGATCGAGTAACTCATCTTTCACCATTGCGACTCGGGTTCGATTCCCGGTCGAGCCAGTGCCGTATATGAATTTGGTTGCCGATCCATATTCGTCCTCGCAGGTTTTCTCTTAGTACTTCGGGTTCCTCCTGCATCTAAATATGGACTTCTCATAAATCTTTCCCCGCTGTTTTGGAGGCGTCCCTTGAATTTAATGCATATAACAATATTGGGTTCTGGCAAATAAATAAATAAATAACAATTGTTGGTGATAAAACAACAATCCGGGCTTCTAAAAGAAATGGATTCAAATTCAAGAAACAAGATGTTCGAAAGTTTTTGATTGAACGACCAGAAATTTGTTATTGGAGCAACAACTTACCTTAACGATACTTCACTAAATTCAAATCATGCACTCAGAATAGTGTTACATTGACAGGAAAGAGAGGGAAACGACGTAGGTTTTGTCAAATCAGTAGAGCTTCATCACTAAAACTATCACGATCAGATGAACTCTAAAATATGGAAGGGTGGTGTCGCGATATGTTAATTCCTTGGAGCGTGCTTGCACCTCTATTGTTCAGCATCTTTTCCAACGACCAACCAAATATTCACTAGTATTTTTATGTTGCATAAACTATATTCTCCCTGATTTTTTACTTAAAAACAGCATATGGCGGCCAAATTACCAATTCTTACTAAAATCGACTAAAAACGTTTTTTTTGTCCGTTGTGAACTTCACACAAAAACTCTCAAGTTCCCATTTTAATTTACAAACGCAGAGGTCTTTGTTTTTGACAAAGGCAAATTTCAAATGATCGGAAGAATTCAAAATGGCCGCCACAAACGCTCAATACATTGATGGATTACCTTAGGTTTATTCTTAAGGATATTGTCGTAATGTAACTAATGCATTGTTAACTTATTGTTGAGCTACTACAAAAACATAACAGGGCTATCATAGGATGACTTACAAGGATTCGCTTCTTAAAAAAAGGACTTCATCCTAGTATAGCAGGTGGGGTTGGTGCAGCAGGTCTTTCGGCGCCTTGCACGACATGTGATGCAATATAGTGTGACTTGAAATTAAGTATATTCATGACACTATATGACACAATAATGTTGTGTCAGTAAATACTTATATCTCCCTCCTTCTCATAAAAAATGAAGAGTTGATGGAAACGAGTGTTTCCAAATATTCCACCAATATCAATTACCGTAATGGAAAAGGCAGGTTATCATGAAGTACAAATCTAAACATCCAACAGTAGAAAGTGTAAAACCCTGGAAAACCTACAAAAAATATCTGTTTTGCAATGTTGTACGCCATGATGATATGCTTACTATGGAACAAATACTAATTGCCATGAAAGTACAAGTTATCAAAAGGGTATCAAAATAATTTTTATTTTGGCTGGTGAAAGCAATTTTTAAAGAAGTCCGTCTTTTGAGTAGAACTTGTATAGTTTATTCTTCAATACTTATAGGTTAAAGATGTTGTTTCCGTTGATGAAGAAAATGACGTAGACGTCACTACAAATTCCTCTACAATATCAGTGTCTTGGAAGAATGTATTCACAGATATTTCAATAAATTACTTTGAAGTTGCTCTGGGGTCGTTCCCTGAAGGTAAGACAAAAACCCGGTATGTGATTTGCAAATTCAGTACCTATAAAATTTGTAGTGTTTTATATTCGTAATTTGAAAAACAACTAACATGTCTTTGAAAAATCAGAATACTAAATATTGCATGTAGGTAATAATTATTGTTCGGTTTCATTGGGTCTAGTCATTAATTTGAATTTTGAGTAGCAAATATTGCTAAACTGTACGTATATTCTTGTCTTTTCTTGTAAATTTGAGAACAACCATGATTGATCAATACTTTGTCAATCTACTGCAGGGGAGGATGTAAAGCTATTCATTGATCACAAACTGCCTGCAGTTTCCACTCGCATTACATTCGACGACCTTAAACTGGATATTGGAAAACGCTACTTTTGTAGTGTACGTGCCTTCAATAAGGCAGGACTGCATTCCACTCAAAGTAGTGATGGTTTTGTTGTAGACACTATACTCCCATCAGCCGGCATAGTCTATGACGGTACAGGTAGGAACTTCAAGCGAATAAGATACTCTTCTTGGAGAAATATTTCAATGTGCAATAAAAGCTTACGAAGTGAATTGTGTGGGTGAAGCTCCCATTGACCAGGCATACACTGTACTACACATGTAGTAATTATTTCACCTGTGTCAAGTTGTGTCTATTTATAAACTTCCCTATACCGACAATAGTTAACATCTATAGACATTGGTTTCGTGGCAATTTTGGCCCCCAAAAGGGTGGGGCTTATGTTACCCTTCTGAATAGATGGTTGTATACGATGTATGTCTGCAAATGGACGAAGGAGTATATGTTGGCCAATATATGGCACCACCAACATGTAATGTTTTTAACATTGATCAAGATTTAAATAAACTTCTCAAAAAAAGTTTGGAAATTTTTTTCAGATATGTATTTCTCATTTAAGTTGAAATCTTATTACACCTCTATTGATATCAGTTAAACGACTCAGTTATTCCTCTGTACAATGAACAAAATGGTAAGATTGATTTTTTCATGTTGTGTTGTGCCATTCCTTTGACTACTCGTATGTCTGAAAGAAAAGTGCCAAATTCAGTACCTGTACTCAATTGGGGTTGCTTAAATTAGAGGATTAGGTAGTGTTACACGGAATGTGCACCCAATTTGATGAGTTGCTGATGGCAGGCTACTGACATTTTTAACCCTTTCATTCTTAAGTTAGGCCTACTCATTGACGATCCTAGATGATATGGGACGGACATTAGATCATCTCGAAATACTGATCGTTCCAGATTTAGGACATAAGAGATGGCAAGGGCCTTGATATTGTCCGCGAAAACGACAGAATTGTTGCCTTCAACAAAACGTCTTGGTCTTTACAGTTACCAGGGGGCGCCTCAACCACAACGCGTGCAGTCCAAGCAAAAGGACAGGGAAAAACACTACAACCACATCTCCTTCAAACTCTAACTCTACCATCCAACTTCCGAAGACCAAAATCTGCATTATCTGAAAAAACATGATTTCGGGCCCATGTTTAAATTCCAATACCGGTGTAAGGCGTCCTTCTGGCTTTGTAGCAAGTTACCATGCTCTCAGATTGGACTGGGCTGTCAACTACTGCCCACAAACATGCCTGTAAATTTCTGAAAGACAATCTTCAATTCCGAAGAGCAGAGTGTGGTAAACTGTACTTTCTGGGGGTTGTGGCCAGGGAAACTTTCTGGGTCTCACCTTCCCATTAGCAGTTTGCACGGAATTGGTTTTCCATTTTAATACAGCACTAGGATTTACCCCAAACATGTTACAACTTGACGCATTAAAAACCCCAGCAGCCGCGCGCAAGGGCTGTAAGCCTGCACAAATAAACACGGGGATCCGTTGCTCATTCAGTCTCACGGTAAGGGTATTTAGCGGCTGACTATAGTTTTCAGTTTGTAGGGGACTATGGACCCATCTTTTTCACATCATTGCGGGGACAATGACTATTAATATTAAAAGAACAATTATAAAGATGTTGAATCTTAAAAAAGGAAAATTTTATTAGGGAAAAATAACAGCCAATTTTTGGAAAAAAAAATAAAGATTTGATGACGGTCACCGGCATTGATCGTTTATTATTTGCTTCGGGGGACCATTCAGGTAGAAATGAAGTACGTATCCCTACATTGGAAAAAAACAACGATTATCGTCATCGTACGTCGGTTTTTGAATCTGTAGGGAAAAGGTAAATTTTGTACTGTTTTTTGAATAATATACGGTGTCTTTTGGAAAAAATAAAAGCACTTGGGCAGAGGGTCATATATAAGACCTTGATTTAACATGAGTCGGTTTAATATATCGGTAGCACCCGAAGAGCACACTGATTTCTGATACCTGACACGTGACCTGTTTCTGACACGTGACACCAAATATTATCTCGTTACAGTTATAACTTACAATACGCCAAAGAGCAAGCATCTGATATCTGTTTGTAACAGCGTACGTAATCGATCAAGAGGTGAGACATACAGTGGTTTGTACAGGGAGGGTAGGACACGATCTGCTCGATTTGGGCATTGGGATTTCCACCAAACGGTAATTTGGAAACTGCTATGCATTACTATGGCAGTCTCGGTCCCAAGGAATTAACCAATCATTTCGTAAACCTTTGTTCAAAAAGATCTTCTAATATCATCGCATAACTTCACCGCAAAAAACCCATATGAAGTTCACATCAATCATGCTTCTGTTAAATACCTGTGCATAACTCAAACTCGAAACTTCCCCGCAAAAGTAATCTCTATCAAAAACATAATACCCTTGAACAGGCGCCATGGCGACAGAGCTATGGGCTCTGTAGCCATGCGCACCGATACCACTCTAATATCAAAACAGCCCTATTATAATATTCTACACCCCAAAACCATTGCACTCCATGGATTGTGCATATGCAAGCCTCCATGGCATGAGCCTCTGTACATCTGATTACCTAGTGGCCATGATGAGATATGAACGAGCACTCTTGGACATTGTCCTATTCCAAGACCCGGGTTCAAAGCAAACCTAATCATCTGAAGCTGTGTTGTTGTTGTAACCTGTGAACTCTCTACACTGAGGTATTAAATTTGGCACTTCTTTTTCAGACCTCCTACCAGTATTCAAATGAGTGTCACCAACCCTGAAGAAATCAATCGTATGCTTTTGCTGGTCATTTGTTACAGAGGAATACCGAGCTTTGCACTGATATGCCATAGTGTGTAATAAAATTTTCAATTAATGAGGCATTACATGGTGAAAAAATCAAACTTTTTTGAGGAGGTTTAGTTAGGTAACTATTGCCAACGAGTAAAAAGCACAGGCATCTTAAAAAACAAGCCCATCATTTTGTTAAATTTATATAAGATCTTTTCATTCAACCAATTCAATCTTGCTCAGAAAGCTAAGCGATGTGATTAATGCGCGTACTTCGTTAGCCAGTCAGTGTGACACGCATGCGTACTAACATGAGTTATGGAAATTATATTCCATAGATCAATATGGAGATTTAGCATCTATACATCATTTTAACTGCCGGTTTTTTTGATTCATTTCATATTCAAGATAATGTGCATATTTTTAGATATGCTTGATTAGTTATTATGTTATTTTGTATTAAAGGTAGGTGAACCGATCATGGTCCGATTTTTCATATGTTTTCCCCACCACGTGGAGCATATCACTAAAAACACGTGATTACAATTTTGAGTTAAATCGGTCAGCTGTTTAGGTACTTTATATAGGTATATAGTATATGTAGAAGCAAAATGTACACAAATTTAGACCATAAGAAAGTTAATGTAGCCGTCCATATTAGGGAACATTTTTGTTATTAACATCAAATGGAAACATTTTCCGGCCTTTAAATTTAACCGAGCAATGAGGAAAATACAAAATTGGTTCTGATACCAAAACCCTAATTTTGATTGCGTAAAGTTGAGGAGCGAGGTTGTCTATTGGGCCATCCCCTTTAAGTGGTTTCACACCAGAATTTATCGGTTAAACACGTAACAGTATAGCTTGGGCTAGGGCATTCTACCATTAGCTTTAGGAAATGACGTTCTACTTGTCCTCTGACATGGGATCATGGGGAATGTGATTTTTTAATTATTCTGTATATTTTTTTCTAATATAATTTTATCTCAGGTCTACTAGATTTAGAATTCCAAAACTCTACAACGCTGGTTTCTGCATCTTGGCATGGATTTGTGGATTTCGAGTCATATATTTACCGGTATGAATGGTGCGTTGGAAGAACAAATTCATCAAAGGAATTCGATATCATGAGATGTACCTCTGTTGGTTTGCAGACATCAGCAAGGCAAACATTGACCGTAGCCTTAGTCAATGGTTGGTTTAAATTTCATTTAAAGAGACATTTCAAATTTGACCTGACCCTTTTAATAACATGTTAGAGTGCATTTCCGTGGTTTTGATATTTCTTATGAACTATTACTCTTCTGAATCTCATAAAATTTGTCGACAGAAGTTAATGTTTAGCGCATTGTTAGCATATTGCTCTTGCTCTCTTTATTTACTTTTCTTTATAACATATCCAGGATTAAAGTACTACTCAAAGGTGTTTGCAATAGATTCAGCAGGACTCAGATCAATTGGAGCAGTTTCTGATGGCATAGTTGTTGACAACACCCCTCCCCAGTCAATGAAAGCAGTCAATTTCAGTGGAAATCTCTTGCAAAATCCATCATTTGAAACATTATTATCAGAGTCTGTGGATTTGACCACGGAGGTATCAACTACTGCAAATACATTGACTACAGATGAAGTAACCGAAGTATTAACTGAAGTTGTAACGGAGGTAATAGATAATATTACCTCATTTGGTGTAGCTGACGATCACGGCCATCTCGAAGACGTCACCATTGATATACCTCCTGATAGTAAGGATACTACTGTGGATATTCCTAAAGAATCCTGTAAAATTCAACACAACCCACTAGCATATTGGAGTATCGGCTGTAATACCAAGGTCAAAGTTATCAAGACTGGCAAGCTTTTAGCACAAGATGGATTACAAATGGCTCTAATATTTGGAAGTATTTCTCAAACAGTTCAAACGCACAAAGGACAAACGCATCGGATTACGTTCTATAGCAATCTAATGCCAGCTTCTCACGATCAAATGCTAAATCAGGAGGGTCGTATTCAAGCCCCTGGACTTGATAGAGTGTTCAAATTGCAAAACCATCCAGCAAATGCTTATTCGCAAGATGACCAGGCTGCAGCATGGTTACGCCACACATTTTATTTCACCGCAGACCGCGAGGAGTCGAAGATAACGTGGTCCTCTTTGGGTCACTCTAATGGATTGTTATTGGACAATATTCAGGTTTGGAAAACATTTTCAAATTCAATATCTAAATAAAAACAAATGATACATAAACATACCATTCTTTCAAGTTACAAAGATTATTTTTGCCTCAGATCTTATTATGTGCCGTCAATTGATCTTGGCTTATAATACTTTTGTTCTGTTTTACTCTTTCAGGTTCAATCAGTAATCTACATCGATGGTAATGATGCCTCGGTTGATGTGGACGTGCAATTTGTTCAGAATTGGGCTTCAGTCGAAGCCAAATGGAAGTTTATGGATCCAGAAAGTCCAATTGTAGATTGCAGTTGGGCTATTGGTAACGACCTACTAAAATAATGACCGTTTAAAATCTTTACCTCATAACATATTCTTTCAGGCTTCAGAATGTCATATAACAGAAGTTAAAACATTCAGCTAATAATTCTTTGTAGTATTTGCAATATATATCTCCATGTAAGTGTTTAACACAGTATAATTTGATAATTGAACGAATCCAACAGGTCACGTTAGAGGCGGAATACAGCTTCAAAACTTTAAATCTGTCGGCACCCAAATGCACGCAATTAACACTGACCTTACCTTGACCCACGGGTCAAAGGTAACCGTTACTGTGATGGCTACTAATGCTGCACGACTGGTCTCACTAGCGTACTCAAACCCTGTTATGATAGATTTAACGCCACCATTGATACATTACGTGAGCGCTGAGATTGATCAGAACGGTATGTAATATAATGATGATCATTCCGAGAGGTTTAAGCTGAACATTGATAAATATATATCAATTGATGATAATAGAAATGTATTTGTTCATGCATATTTCCAATCTCCAGATACATATCGTCGGGTGTATTACATAGTGACGGATGTTGAACCAAATACGAATGTTTTCGAGAAAATCGCATTTGAAAAATCACGAACTCTAGAGGGTCCGTACATATCCCCACATACGATTCAAACAATCAAATCCGATTAAGAAACGAAATTAACAACTGGAAATTTATTTTAGCTTATATTCATGAATTCGTACTTAATAAAATGGAATTAATAGATTGGAAAAGTTAACCACCATATCCGTCACACCAAAAATTACGTAAATCGGCGATTATGTTCATGACATAGTGACGGATGTTGAATTTTCCCTATACTAAAGCGTTATTCAACATCCGTCATTATGGAATACAAGAATCGGCGTTTTCCGAACATCAACGTCCGTCATTGCGAATCTGCTCAATTTGGTGTATTACATAATGACGGATGTTGAGTGGATTGTCGAGATTCAACGCTTTAAGCTGTAAATATAATATAAATTTCTAGTAACAGTAATATTTATAAATTAATTTCATATTTTGCCTGTGTCAGTTATAAATTAAAAAATTAATATTTTACAAACAAGAGTATTTAAAAAGCCCGGCTGTGGAATCACGTATACACTTCTGTGACAGAGGGTTCAACATCCGTCACTATGTAATACATCAAATCCTTTGTTATGTAACATACGTCAAAATTACCAAATTTTTAATTAAGATTATTAATTAATGAAGTACTTTCAAGGTTCGGCACTTGGCATGTTTGAAGATTTTGGTATTTAGTACCATTTCCCTTAATTTCGTAAAAATGATAAAAATTCAACATCCGTCACTATGTAATACACCCGACGATATCATTCTTTCGATCGCAAAATCTTATTTGCTTGCAAGTAGGTATATGTTTTATCAATTAAACACAGCAACTAAGACTTAAGGAGCGCCCACTATCAGTGGAAGTGTGGAATACCTGTACTGGAGGGTTAATGTAAAAATGTTTGCTGTGTTAAATATTGTGGACAATGCATAAACGTAGCTTATATCGACTACTCGCCCTAATTTTTTTAAACATATCGTCAGCTTATATTTTTGTGTGTAATTTTTAAACCGCCCTCTACTTCGAATGCATACATCATATTAAATGAACGTTGCTATATTTTACACAGCAGATACCACACAAAAGGCAAACAGGAGCTTCACAGTAAGTTGGTCATCATTAGACGAAGAAAGTGGTATCCAGTATTGCGAATATTCCCTGGGTAGGTTACCTTGGTTTTCCATATTACGTGGGTGAGGCAAACAATGTCGAAAGCTTGATGCAGGAATAACTGTAACTTAAAAACAGACTTTGTGCACCACAGCACAGACGGGTCTGAGTCGCCTTCAGAATATCACTCTCTAAATATAGGTTCTTGTCGGCTTTCCAGTGAATTAAGCAGTAACTACATGCTTTATCGAGCTTGGGTTGTCTTAAGGTTAAATTCGGAATCCTATTATAAAAGAAAGAAAGACCCCTATTTTTTCTAACATAAGTGCAAACTTTGGTGGTTGTTTCGAAAATTGTAAAAAAAAATAAAGATATAAATAGGACAACTTGCTGGAGATAATAAATTTACATAATCTGTATATGATTCTTGTGTTTTGTCTTTATCGTACATTTATTTAATGGAAGCGGTACAATAATTATTAATGGTTGCAACGCAAACTAATGTGGTGGCAATAGTGGCAAGGTTTAAGAGTTAAGTACCCATCTATTCGAATGCTCTTTTGTATGATATTGATCTATGGCGTGCTTAACTTAAAACGAATCGCTCAATCTCAACTGAAACATGATTTCACTTCCAAATGAAGTGAATTCATTTAAATCTCTCTAATGCGAATGAAAGACAACTATTAAAGGGATTAGCAGCGATAATGCGAGAGAATCGAAACAATTTGAAAATCATTTTTTTTAACTTATAAATCAGGGATAAGTGTGTACAATTCCATATAACTGCTTTAATATAGAAACAAACCACCAAATAGTGAAAAAATGGAGTATTTGAGGAAATTTGTCATACCGTCTCCCACAAATAGACATACAGCGACGGCGTCTCAAAATCTACACTAAACAGCTGATTGTGGTTTACACCAGTACAGGATAAAGAAAGATCAATAATGTTTGTGTTTGAGTTCAAACTGTGTTGATCATGGTTTCAAGCTGGATTCAAAAACAAAATTTAGCATTTTCATAGGGAAACAAGCTCACACATAATAGAATTCGTATCATTATTCGTTATCACACTGATGCCATTTACATTGTGCTTTCGTCATTGCATTCAATGCAATGAAAACAGGCAATACCAATGGATGTCGGCGACTCAACTTAAACTATTCAGTGCAATTAAGCCAACAACTTTACATTCCTGTACTGTTTTTTACAACCTAGGTTTTGTAATGATACACAAATGATATTTCTGTTCTTCACTAGGCTCATCAGTTGCTTTTCATGATGACATCTTCCCGATGACCAAAGGTCCGGCTTCAGCCTCTGCTGTAAGACTTCTTCTAAATGGCAGTATGTATGACGGCCAGATTGTATACGCTACAGTTAAATGCTTCAATGGTGCCATATTATCTTCTACACACACGTCAGATAGAGTTAAAATTGCATCACACCCACCCAGTGCAGAATTTGCTTCGGTGCATATTAAAACTGAAGGAGTAACCCAGTATCCTTCACTGGATACAATCCAGGCTGAAAGATCTCGTATAAGGGCGTCTTGGAATGGATTCGTGGATCCACTAGGGATCGCGTTTTACGAGGTGAGAAGAGATTGGTAAACTGGTGACTTCCAGGTTTTTTGGGTTTGTTTTGCGAATTTGTTCGATTGGTAATAGAGCAATGAATGCTGTTGTTCTCCATGAAAATTATTTTTTTTAAAGATTCTGGTAACGTAGACTAGGCACGTAATAAGATTATTATGCATGATACCACCCTATCCTTTTGTATCGCGTACTGACAGATCTGGGTTTTTGACATTGGACTGAACCCTATAGAAGAAATAAGACCGGTTTTATTGGGTTACAAACAATCCAAACTGTTTTCGTAACTGGTTTTCCGAACTTTGTGTTGTCAACCGTGAAGTGGAACTGGTGCATCCAGTATGAATGGCTGCCGAAGTCAACACTTGACGGACAGAACTAACAAGTTTAAGGAACTTCTGTGAAAGCTTGTGGACAATTCACGTTTATACTACCCATCTGTAATGGGACATATCTCGCTAGATCCCTAACTAAGGGAATATACAGGGGTACAAATGCGTCGCTCAATCATGTTTCACAGATGGGGTCAGTGGTCATTTCGCATTTGTTGCATACACTGCAGTTACAGCTTTGTAGTGCTAAACACAATCAACAATATGTTTCAAATGTTTTCGAAATATTCTCCATTCACAGTGCAACCTGGCTTGGACCTCCAATTGACACCAACTGGACGAGATGTGGATCATCTGCAGAATCAATCACGTGACATTCGACAGGCTTAATTTAGAACCCGGTGTGCGCCTACACTCTATATGTCCGAGCCGTCAATCATGTGGGACTTCAAAGCGATACTGTTCAAGCATCTGTGCTGATTGAATCGTCAAACCAATAATAAACCGGTACGTCATCAATTCCACTTTTTATGTGACCGTTTATCATTGACTAATCCTTACCATTTTCTGATTAAATTTGTGTCGTAAATAGTTCTTTCAGCCCCAATTTATTTTTAAATTTAATACCATGCATGACGGCCGTTTTTAAACCACCTAATCGCACCTCATTTTAATGGCGAGTTTCCAAGTACATTTTTTCTGATGCATATGAAACTGGAAATGTGATACTCTTACACAAACTAAACTGCGATAACCCCCATTATGCCTACATACTCCTAACGTCCCTATAGGACTATCTGAGGAACGATTACGCAAAAAGGGAGGGTATGGTATTTTTCTTGTTAAATCTATGGTCAATTTCCCCCAACCAAGGCAGGGGTCCGCTCCGGCTTTTTTCAAAAAAGTGGCAATTTACATGCGTTAAGGATCGTTAAGGATATGGACATATTGGTAAGAATGAAAAATTTTAGGGTGCATAATGAGAACCTTCAAATTTCTGCTTCAGGTATCCTCACGATTGGATTGGGTTGTACCGTGAAAGGCAGAGTTTATATTATGCGCTAAAACATTGGAAATTAATTGACACATTAATGTAAATTCAGTTTTTTTAAATGTATAAATAAACTATTTACAAAACGTTAATTAACAATGATTTACGAAAATATCTAGATTGTTAGCTTGGTTTTAGGGTCGTAGGCCGTTTAATTTTTTCAACAGTAGCGTACAATCCTTTGTGAACTGAAAAAGAAAAAAAGCAACTTATCATAAAATCTTTCCTGTTTTATGGCCATGAATATTGGCATAACTTGGAATGACGGTAACGAAATCCTATTACATACTGGACAACGTCCCTTCGCTCCTGCGGCTCCTCCAACGTCTCGTTTCTTTTACGAAATGTCCATAGGAACCATTACAGCGGGAGTGGGGATTTTGCAATTGGGTAAACTTTATACCAAACTGAAAGCGTCCCCATTAAACCAATCTACTGACTATTTTGTAACGTTAACGGCTATTAACGCCGCTGGTTTGTACGGACACATTTCGACACGTTATCAATCGTTATGGTGATTGCTTATTTTGTACCAACGGCCCATGTTTTATACTTACCTAAAAATGTCTCGCATCAAGAGGTCTTATCTTATTCCACCTTGATTTTATTTAATTATTCAATCTTGCTTGCTTCATTACTGACGTTTTGTCTACGAAATTTCGAACTTTACTTACAGCAGCACGATATTTTGTTTCTCAAAGTGTCGGGAAAATCCATTGATACGTTATGCCAATAATGCTGGTTAATAGGCTTTTAGGGATTTCTTCGTCGATCCTGTCACTTTACTGACGTATAGGACTTCTGTTCCATTCGGTCACTTGCCGAGCTTAGCTATATCATTAGCCCTCGTTTCGCAAGGTGCACTTCCAACTTCATTTCTTTGGATTGTTTCTAGCTTATAAGTAAAAGAATAGGTATTCCAAATGCGCATGTTATTTCCTAACTAGCGGCTAGCATGGCCAGTCTCACTGCTATTAATTCTAATAGAATCAGCGTTATTTTGTGCCAGTTTTACACGGCGGCCTTTGGGAATCATCACCCCAAAATGGCTGCCCTGTGACTTGTGATGTCAACGTCGACAGCCCTATCCGACACTTTTTACTTTTTCGAGAAATTTGGAATAAGATTCGTTTTGTACTACTCACAATTCACACAATTTCAAACCTAAACTGGATTAATTAGTAAGATATTAATTCACTAATTATGCGTATTGGCAACAACTTAAATTGGCCACATCACATAACGACGTATCTGTCGGAAATCTATATCTGCATAGGCTCAAGCATCGGGTCTACTTTTCATATAACGCCGTTTATTTGCACGACGCATTTGGCCTTACCCTTTACTTTTTTGCGGAGAATCTATGGTGCGCGTCATAAAAATCGGGTTGTTTGAACCGCATTTCTGAATCGGTCACCGCTTTTAAATTTTTTCTGTTGTTCCATTCCGAGTTTTAATGTATCCCATCAATGACCAAGGTTTCTTAAATATTCCAATGGCGAAGTTGTTTTCACGGGGGTCACATCCCCTTATGCACCACGGAGTGCAAACGGACGTAATGCACTTAAGTGTTAAGATGCGTTTTTTTTCCACGATGTGATGCGGCCGACGATTCATCAGTTTTTAAAATTCGTATAACAGGACTACAAGAACAAAAAAGATTAATTTTCAGAAATAAAAGGTAAAATTAGTTCTCATCCCTATCAAAATAATTTCCGGTACTTCTCATAAAATTGGTGACCGTGGTCAAGAACTGAGTGTCCCCTATGAGAGAGTGTCCTAGCTACATGTAGCGGCATAAACTGTGACCGTATAGAACGATGCCATTTGGGTACATGCTGAAACAAATGATTCATACAGCACTCAATGGCAACACAATAGCAGATGGGTGGTAGACACTCAGTCACACGCGTACACTATATGACCCGAGGTTGCATTTGTTGTGTTTTGTGCGTATTGTTCCAATGTCTCCTTACCCCCAAGTATTATTCCGGCTCTAGTTATGACCAGATGGGAAATGGTGGTTTACTCTGTTTGAACGGTTGTTCCTCAGACCAACATTTTTGCGTAGATTACGAAAATGACTCTAGTAGCTCATGGTGTTTTTGTACATATTCGTCATGAGTCTTCCAACAGGCCAATCGAACCATTTTGTCGAAATTGAGTTTTTTTGTTTTTTGAATATTTTGATACTATATCACAAGCTCTTTCATTACCAATTAATTAAACAAAATAACATTCCATTTGTCATATCATAGATTTCACTTTTGGAAAGTCATCCCCAAACGCCAAATGAACGTCTTCCAAACAGACCAATCTGTATTGGTCTTTTTGCTGTACCTGAAAACCACCCGTGCACATATATCGTCCATAGTTCTTCCAAACAGGCCACTCGACCATTTTGGCGGAAATTGAGTTTTTGCATTAATGTATACTTATCACAAGCTCTTTGCTTTTCCATATACCATTTATTAAACAAAAATAACATTCCAATTGGTATATATAATAGAGTTTTCACTTTGGAAATCATACCCAAACGCCAAATGAAAGTATTCCAAACAGATCAATCTGTATTCGTCTGTTTGCCTGTACCTGAACACCACCGTACGACAATATATCGTCCATGGAGTCTTCCAACAGGCCAACGACCATTTTGGCGAAATAGAGTTTTTTCATATTATGATAACTTATCACAAGCTCTTTTTCATATACCAATTATTAACCCAAAATAACATTTCCAATGGTGATATAATAGATTCCTTTTGGAATCAACCCAAACGCCAAATGAAAGTCTCCAAAACAGACCAATCTGTAGTTCGCTGTTTGATCTGTACCTGGAAACCACCGTGCGACAGCTTATAAGGTTATACACCACTAACCTGGCTGCCGTAAGGATCAAAATCTGGGTGGACTACTTTCTTAAATGCTGAAAATGCTCTAGTTATATTAAGAACGTGATGAATTTCATGATTGACTGGTTAGACTGGTATGTTTTCTCAAACTAAGTCGGCATTTGAAGTGAATTTGAGGAAATTTACTCCTCGGTCATCAATTGCACATCGATTTGCAAATTACAGCTTTGGCGACTAATAGAGAATCTTGGGTTGCCGTGGTCTTGACACGGGCAAGTTTGGTGATTCGTAACTCAAAAATTTTCCGGTCTACATCTGTGCAAAATTTGGTTATTTGGTGATTTCAAGCTTGTACTTTGGGGTGATGTATTGTTGTATTCCTCTGTGAGAGTTTTAAATGTGCAAGAAACCTGCTCACAGTTGCCATTTTCCCCATAGACTACTGTGTATAAGTGATTAGTGGTGTGTAACCTATATAGTGCCTATCGTCAATGGTATATGGCTAGATTCATCTCCTCTCTCGATCAACACTGGGTAGCCATAGAGTCTGGTCGAAGTTTCTGTAAGGTTTCGCGCCGATATTTCACCCCGTTTTGAATGATAGGCTTAATACCTTATCTTGTAATCCATAGAGAACTATGTAAAACTAAATAGGTCGACAAATGGGACCTTAATTTGATTGTTGAAGCTGTAATTAGTTTAAAAAAAATAAAATCAACTATTTATAATTCAAAGTTATAACAACAACAATACAATTTGTAACACCAGCAAGGTCACAAACAAGTACTAATGTAGTAACTTCTTTTCACTTCAATTTTATAATTTTCAAAACTTCTTGTTGAAACCCCTTTCACACGTTTTTGGGTATGATATAGTTCATTTTACTTTGCTATATTAATTTGAAAGGAAGTAATGCATGTAATTCATTGTTTCTTTAATTTCCCCTGTAGATACAAACTATATAAGGTAGCCTCCGGGGGGTAGCATGTAGCGTGGTTAGATATTGGGGTTCATATCAGAGGGTTCATTCGCAGTTAGATATGCTCATGTATGAAATTACGTATATGATTAATTTACTAGTACCTCAAATCTTTTTCGTTTTTTTTTCTTTCTTTGCTATAATTCCCCACATACCTACGCTATTATTTTTAAGTTTCAAGCAACTTAGTTGATTATAATTAAACTAACATGATAATTTCTCTGTTACTTAGTAAATAAGCGCAATAAAGTAATGTTGTTTTGAGTACAACCTGCAAAACATAGGGTGTTTAAATTAACACCACCGGTGTTCTAGGGGACCACACCAGAAGGTGTCAAAATTGCACACCTTTGGTGTATTTTTAACACTTATTTGGTGTTTAAATAACAACACTGTGGTGTTAAAATTACACCAAATGTGTTGATTTTTGACCCCCTCTTGTGTGATCCTCCAGAACACCGGCGGGGTTGTTAATTTTAACCGTAGTTTTTGCAGTGCATGTAGAAAAATTATTATTCACATTATCAGCCATCAATTGAAATACATGATTAATGGTATACTTAAAAATTACTCATTGAAATTACAATAAGTGAATGCAGCCCGATTACACTTCATTTATTTAGTAGGTAGAGGAAACTATTTTCCTTTCATTCGAAACGCAAGATGTTTTAACATTAGAAAATTATCATTCTGCATTTTTCAATAAATACCACTTGAGAATCAGAAATTTGGCACTTTGAATTAAAATTAAACGTCAGAAGTCTTGAACTCACAAGTTAACCATGGAGCACCGCAGTAGAAATCCGTCACCAACTTCCATCTTAACAAAAATGACTTTTTTTTAGTCTAGAAAGTGAAGGACTCCAAGGTGAAAACATATACGTAATGGTCTGTTTGATTACAAAAATAAAATATCTCCATGGGAATGTCCCTTCATTTCAAATTGTACCAATAGACACTCCGAAAGTTGTTTTGAAGATTTTTTAGAACATCATTTACTCTAAATTGCAAATATTAACTCTCCTATATTTTTCGTTGATGAGAATTAAAATGATTTTCGTCAAAAGCTTCGTAACAATTAATACAAAATAAAAAGTTTTTTAAGTTTTTTATTTTTTTCTTTTTTGATAAAATGGTGATCTTTGATTCTTTTTTACTCTGCAAAAAGTATCACAATATACACGCTTCAAGCAATAACAGATAAACACAACTCTTCCACTTACGTTTATGGAAGTTATTATGTCCATATTCACAAAACCGGGTTTCAAAGGTTAGACATACACTTTGGGTGTCCTAGTGTACTTACACAGGTAGGCCTATGCTGCAATTTGGAATACAGCAAATACTGTAAATTTTCTGTCCAACTTCCCAGGTATAAAACGTACACAACTGGAGCTTTTGTTTCGAATATTTTTTTTCGAGTATCACATTATCGTACATTATTATGATTTTCAATTAGCCTTAAATGCTAAGTTTACAGGAAAATAGTATACATTTTACAAGAAAAGTCTTGGCAAGCAATTCTGCTAACAAAACCCCGTCAAAATACAGCTTTTACAGGTTTCCATGCAAATTATCTATTTATAGCTTTATGTAATATTTTTACATTACGTATACGTATTTGTCAAATCATTCGACTTACAAAAGATCAAAATAGAACCTCACACTCTTCTTTTCCTACTTCATTGGCATATTTTGCCTGTAAAGAGATGACGGCTAGAAAAATCATACAAAAGCATAGTATTCTAGCGCCCTCCGCAGGCACGTTGTTTCAACATGTCATACACTGTCTGAGTCGCTCGATCGACTATTTTTTGAGTACGCCAAACATGCTAAATACGCATTCTTCTCCTTTGACTAGACACAGAGGAGGTTTTTTGTTTTGTGCAAACTAGCCAATCGCTATTTTGAAATGAAAACACAGGATACTTGAAAGCGTGCTCAAAATGAAGAGCGTTTCAATGTCCACAATGTACACTAAATCATTTTGATAAATGTGTCAAATTTTAATATAGCAATTTCATAATTCCTCTACACTTATCAATCGCCGATTCTCGAAATGTGACGTTTGGTCGATTGGCTTGTTTCGAAGATTCGTGACGAATATGGTCCAGAGCTAACCTCTCAGGATCCACACTTGAAGGTCCTGGAACACTTTTGGATTGGTAACATAATTCCCACTGACGTCGAAATAGATGAAAAGGGTCACGCCCTTTTTGTGGAAAGTACTACTGACTGTATCTACAGTTTGAGTAATAATTGTTTATATCCAAAAGTCAAAGGTTTTAAGATAATTGTCAAAAACCGATTTCTATATGTTACGCACTACAATCATGAATGAATTCATAAGGTTTTAAACAGGAAGGGAGTTCACCATATATCGTGGAGTTTGTCAAACTCTGCTCAGGGATAGTTTTTGTGGTAACCAAGGGGAGGTCACAATCAGAAAATTCATATTTTTTCCGTTCTCATACGACAGCCCGTCAAAATGTGGTGACCTTGAACAAAATTGGGTTGAACATTGTATTAGCTCCACACCTAAATCTGTTATAACATTTGTATTGAACAGATCTATTAATCATTTGGATCTCAACTGGGATATAATCAGCATTTTATTCGGGGAGGTGTCAAAATGGCCCGTTGTATAGTGAACATTTATTGTGTCCATTTTAGGGACGTAATGGCAAAATTAAATGCTGCTGAAGGGTCTTTAAATGATCCTAGTACGCTAACTGCATGTCTATGACCATGGAACGGACAAAAAATCAAGACCCCCCCAATGCCCACAAACACAAAAATCGGGAAGGGGAACCAATGATGGGAAAGTGAAAAAGGTAGCGAAAAAGAGGGAAGAAAAAGGGGAACAATTGAAAAAGAGGGAAGAAGAGAATGGGGAAACGAGAGGAGAAGGAAGAAAAGAGGGAAGAAAATGAAGAGAGAAGAGGAAAAAGAAGCAGGCTGAAATTTGCGCTCTGAACACTAATTTTTTAGCTTCTAAAAAGGCAAAACCCAGTACCTTAAGCGACCTCCGCTCCTAGAACCCCAACGGGCCTTCCCCGGACCCTACTGGTCCCCACCCCTCGTCCATTTATCGTCCCCGAAGCAGGTAAAGAAATTGGCAAATCTCTTGAGTGCGCACTATGGGCCGCATGAGATACCGTACGGGATGTAATGAAAATGTGGCTTGATAATCTTCATGCACAAATTGAAATGTGAAGAAAGCAAAAATACAAAACAATGTCAACAAGTCTGATATCTTTGAAGAGTGCTCTTTAAGATGAAAAAAGTCTTTATCCCTAGGAGCATGGCGCGTTGTCAACGTTTGGGTAATTTTAGCGACCACAAAAAGGGTCCCCCAACTTTTAAGGGGCATGGAAATCTTGGATTCTTTGCCCGTTTCACGGTCACAGGCATGCAGATAGTGCTTTTAGATCGTTTAAAGATCCTTTAGCAGCATTTAACTTTGCTATTAGACCACTATAAAATGGGGGAAAACCACATTACAACGAGCCATTTTGACCCCTCCTAAAATTAAAACGAAAGGAGTAACATCTAAATACTGATTATATCCCAGTTGAGATCCAAATGTTCAATAGCTCTGTGCAATACAGATGTCATAACTGATTTATTTGTGAACTAATACACTGTTAAAATATCACTTAAAATGTACGGTTATCACCTTATATTTTCCAATTTTGCTCAAGGTCACAAAACTTTGATGGGCTGTCGTATGAGAATGGAAAGGAATATGGATTTTCTGCTTGTAACCTCCCATACGTTACCACAAAACTATCCCTGAACAGAGTTATATCAAAATCCAAGATGTATGGTGAACTCCCTTCCTGTTTTGGCTTTGATTACATCATGAATTCATTCATTATTGTAGTACGTAACATACTGAAATCGGTTTTTGACAATTTTGACCCTCCTGGGTCCAACGGCTTTGTAGAAACAGTCAGTAGTACTTCGCTCAAAAAAGGGCGTGACGCCCCAAAAAAGATGCGTGGCCATAATCAGGCCATTTCATCGATTTCGGCGTCAGTGGGAATTATGTTACCAACCAAATATTGTTCCTGGACCATCAGTTAGTGGAGACCTGGATAGCTCTGGACATGTATTGCATACAAAACCATTTACAACCATCCATATTTTATTATTTTTTGTATAAGTTAAAAGAAAAAGTGTTCAATATTTCTAGTAAAATTCTTGTTGGTATACGTTACTTAGTCACTTCCAATTCAATATTTTAAGATGTGCAACATGTTTACTGCCTATGGAATAGGAACTCAGATTCACCATCAAACCAAGGCATTCCAGGGGAAATGGAAAGCAAACCATCACAGATCTTGGGTTTGCTGATGAGCTGGCCTTTCTTTCAGATTTACTACGATCGGGCACAGAACTTCTACTGCACTAGAAGCAGGAGGGCTGAGGAAGGCTGACTTAAAATCAATGCAAGGAAAAAACAAAGTGCTTCCTACAAAGACAAATCGTCCCTCCGCTCAAAACCATGAATAATAGCTCAAAAACCATGACTAATATGATACTGCACAGCCAATGACTTCAAATACCCTGGGTGCTTGGATAGGCAAACAGCCAAGTAATAAGAAATCTATGTACGAAAGGGACAAACATGACAAAAAAGGCTTTCATGCTACCATGGGGTCCAATGTAATTCCTCTGTTATTTGCGGTCGTAACGTGTTGTGGCGGCATCATACAATGCAATAAAATGGCAGTTTGGTCAAGTGCTAGATCGTATCAGGAAAAGTAAACCTAAAATCCGGTAGTGGGTCGGACCAGTCAGAACTCCTATAGGGAAGTATTAAATATAAGGAGTTAACATTGGTTAAGTTGTGCATTAAAATGAGGTCTTGCATAATAAAGCATACATAGGGGAGTTTCGCTTCATTTACAAAGACAAAAGCCAGCATTATCACACAAAGTACGTGGTCTTATGGTAGTTGAGAGTGGGTGGTGTTTCAATACAGTATAGCATTCAATTCACGGTAAAATAACTGCCAATATTGCTCAACACTTCTGACCAATATTACAAACAATAATAAACGAGAAGAATCGCGTGTGTGCACGTACTTGGTAGGTCTGGAAATGCGGGAGCTGAGGACCATGGAAGAAAGAGATAAGAAAGAACCACAACGACCCATTGACGTTTGTACGATCTATCTGCCGCCCTGAATTGCAAATGTTATTCAGTTCTCTCCAAGTGGCCCTTCCGAGGATAATCCTATTCAGAATTCTGGCTCGAGAAAATTCTCAGTTCGCGGTTGTTTCTTTATTGCGAAAAGATTCCGGGTCATCGGAAATCGCGAATACTCAAACATATATCCACATCCATGGAAACGATCAACGAGCCCGGGGGTTCTGTATTTTGCTTCGGGAAAACCTTTGCTCGTTCCTAAAAAAAGAGGGACTAGCTGCAAATGCGTGATACCAGCACGGGGTATCAAATTCAAATTATCAAGTTCTATATAGTCACGGCTAGGGGTACAAATTTCAGTTAGCTGATGTGATGGTTCAATGATACAAAGAAAAAAATATCTAACCATATCAGCAAAATAACCCTAAGTGTGTATTTTTCTTGCAGGAGTACAGTGTCATTTCTTGATGGTGGTCATTTTAATGTGTATCGTTTTTCATGATTGAGAACAGGTCCCGCCAAGGGGTATAATCTCACTGCAAAATTACCTTCAATCTCTCTCAATTTTGATTTGTAATATAGAATAGGCTATAGCAAAACAAGATGATAAATAATTATGTAAAATAATGCATTACAGTGAAAAATTAATTGATACAATATAATCAAAAATATTTTGATACAAGTAAAGATGTTAATAATACAGTATAAGTGTAATTTCAAAAGAAAGTATATACTGGGATAATACTAGTGGAAAAATATTTAAAAAAAGCACAGTAGGATTTCATATTAGGCCTAAAAAATTGTTTGATGGCGTTACCCGACCGACCATTATTTTTACCGCCGACCCTAAATAGTTTATTTTGTGTTTGCAAAAAAAAAAGTTTTAAAAACCACGTAAAACAAATAAAATGATGGGTACAACGTTCTCGTGAAAAAGGTGCAAAATGTGCCATTGGTTGGCTATGTGCGGTAGATATTTTGCTGTTCTGGTATGTGAAAATGAAAAAAAAATACGAGCCTACCTACCCTATTTTTTTTTCTATGTTACGCCAATCAACACAAATTTTTTTCGGCCTTACTGCTGTACATCGTTATTGTTGGTTTGTATTGGTTTATTTTTCCTGAAACTAAGTTATAATTCACCAAAGCTGTTCCAATTAGGGGCCGGGTAATTTTAACTGAAAAGTGGTCCTGGTTAGAGGTCACTTTCAGAACACTGGAACGAGCATGGGTGCCCAACGAAAATCCAAGATTCCCCCCAACACCCTCCGTACAACTTCAGTGTAGTTCAACTAAATCGTTGATTTTCACACTGGGCAGGCTGGGGCAGGAAATCTGAAGAATAAAGATGCATTAAAAGTCGTATAATAACCGAAACAACAAAACAAATCACCCTGAAGACCGCCGGAAAAAAACCATGTGTAATATGCAATATACTTTTAAACTTTTAAACCGGTGTTCGGAATGGTTTTCAAATATTCTACTCTAATGATTGCTCGCCTATCATCGATTGCGGCAGAATATGATCAAAGGGTGGTTTTGAATCCCTGCCTTTTGTGCGGGTGAAGGATAACCGATTAAAATCGGATTGTGGAAAGTAGTTGTGGTACTTTTATCTCTTTCTCAATGATGAGACAGAGCTTGCTTGTCGTACTCATTAAGGCATAACAACACATTTTTGAAGAGCGCCCCCCATTTCAAATTTGATATTTTGCCGACAGCAATGTTGGTAATGTCTAGAAAACTATACCGGCGAACCGAGAATGCTAAAAAATGAGTATTTATCATAAAATAAGAGGTTGTAATTAGAATTGGGATTCAGATTGTACTAATGCAAGCTGGAAAATGTAAGTTTATGTCCGTCCTGACGAATCATGCCACCTCAAGAAATGACATCTAACTTGACTTGGTGAACCGATGGAAACAGTAATGGATGAGCGTAGACCGTCGTTTGCGACACATAGGAAATGTTCGAGCCTTTAACATTCACGAGGTTTAGTTTTTACTAGCAGGTACAATAAACATGTAAAAATCTCACAATTTTTGAAAAAATTGGGGGCTATCTTCAAAAAAATGTGCTGTTATTGCTTTAATGAAAAAGACGGAAATTCAACTCAAAAATTGTGAAAAAACTCGAAAATAATTTCAAGACTGGAGGGAAGATCACTTGAAAAGTGTGAAAATCACCCGAGAAAATCACTCAAAAGGGTGAAAATCCACTCTTTCATGAGTTAATGGAGGAACAACTCTTTTGTGGTAAATTTCACTCTTTTTGGGTGATTTTTACTCCTTTTGGAGTGGTTTATTGTACGTCAGCCACTTTGAAAAAAAGGCTCTATTTTTCGAGTTCGGGTAGAAAAATGCCAATGGTACCAGGTGTTAGGGACATATGTGTGGACCATCACCTGGGTGGATGTAGAAATCAGAAGTGGTGCAATTCTTTTTATGGGCCAAAAAAGGTCAAAATTGACCCAAATAAGGTAAAAATATTTTTTTTTTTTAATATTTTTATGTATTTCAGACTTCATATTGAAATGTAATACTATTTAATTCCCCCAATATATAGTTGTGGATTCAAGAAGAATTTGAATGTTGGAATCTGGGGTTAATTTTGACCCCAGAAAGGACCAAAAAGGCGTCAAAATTGACCCAAATAAGGTAAAAATCATAGAATGGTGATTCCAACTTCATATTAAGGTAATAGTATTTAATTTCTGTAGATTGAAGAAAAATTTGAATGTGGGAATCTGGGATCAAAATTGACCCCAGAAATGCCCAAAAGGTTAAAAAATGATTTAAAATGGGTACAAACAAGGAAAATGGTATTTGGTATGCATATGTTTCAATATTAAGGCAGCAATTTCAATAATCAATTGCCAATTTAAAACCTATATTCACATCCAAAATTGAAAACTTTGGATAATAATGGTGGAATTACACCCAATTTGGTCAAAATATATTAACCAATTAATGCACGGTTTACATATCTGCAGTCTTGCTCTGTAAAAATGGTTAAAATTGGTAATAATGCACAATATCAGGCTTGTAACCAGGGGAGGGGTGGTGGGGCTGACGCTCCCATTCTAAAAAGCCCCATAACCCCTAAAAAGAGATTTAAAAGGCCAAAATAGATTTTGCGTGCGAAAAAAATAGGGTTTATGCTTTTTTGTTGAAAAGAGGGTAAATATTTAGGTAAAAAGTCCACTTTTGCCAAATTTGCCGCCTTTGTAATTTTGGGGGAAGTCCCTCTCCTAATTTAGTGTTCCTTCTACTGATATTCGCAATGAAAAACTTTGAAAAGGGATCAAAATGGTCCAACCGAAATTGGTCAAAATTTTAACCCAATACGCCACGATTTCAGTCTTTTGAAACTAGGTAAAAACAATTGTATCCAGTAGGAGAAACCATTGGTCTTTCAGGATGAAAGCTATCCTAAAATGTTGTTAAGTCTGATCTTTTGGTTTATTTCTAAGCAAGACATCTATGTACGAAAGGGACAAACATGGCAAGCTGTCAACAAGCTATGTAAGATCTGGAAGTCGGGACTCCCTAGAGAAACAAAAATCGAAGTTTTTCTAAGTCTGGTTGAGCCAGTTCTCCTCTATGGTTCTGAGGCATGGACCCTTACCAAACAGTTTGAACGAAACCTAGATGGTTGTTACACTAGAATTTTAAGGGCAGCCCTTAATGTAAGTTGGAAACAGAAGATCCAGAACCGACAGCTCTATGGTGATCTCCCAAAGATATCCACAAAAATCAGAGAAAGAAGACTAAGGGCTGTGGTTTTTTTTTTACCATCACCAAGAAGAAGCTGCTAGCAAGTTCATTCTCTGGGATCCAAAACATGGTACTACTGACACAAGGAATAAAGCATATTTGCACACCCTTCTAGAGGATACTGGGGTTGAATGTGTGTCTGAGCTGGCAGCCCTCATGGAAGACAAAAATGACTGGAAATCCTGTGGAAATCATAATACATTTAAATGAAGGGGGGGCTGCAGGACCTTTTAAATGGCACTTATACCAGGCAACTCATGCGAGTTGAAAATATCTCCTGGAAAAAACATCCTACCGAACATCGGATCTATGGTGAAATACCCCCTATCGCCACAATTGTGGCACAGAAGAGAGCACAGTTCGTTGGGCATTGCTTTCAAGTCAAGGACCAGATTATATCGGACTTTTATTCTGTGTAGTCTTCCATGTCCAAGTAGAGGTAGCATATCACTAACCTACTCTGATATGCTATGTAGCGGGTTGGTACATTTTGTGACCCCACTTTATCTGCTCCCAGTTGAATTCAGCAGCCTTGACGGAATAAAGTACAGTATTCCCTGCTCTTTATTCCGTCAAGGCTGCTGAATTCAACTGGGAGCAGACAAAGTGGGGTCACAAAATGTACCAACATCTATGCAGCAGAGATACCAGCTTTACTTTGAAGTGGGAGCTGCAATGCATGATAAAGACGTTTTGCAAAGAAGTACGCCGCGGATTTCGACAAAAGTCGAAAGATGATGATGATATTGTCCACCTTTGCCAACATGGCAATCGTTTCGTCTATGCAATATGTGGTTGCCAGCTGACAAAAAGTGCAAACATTTGCCTATTTCAGTTGCTTCTCAAAACATTAACTTCCACAGTATAATTTCACAATTTATAGCTTTTAATTCACACTCTTTTGGGGTCTATTTTGACCTCTTTTTGGCCCTTTCTAGGGTCAATTTTGGAGTCAAGTTTATTAAAGATCCACTCGCTAATAGCCTCATCCCCGGGATCCACAGATGTGATCAGAATATAATATTGGTGCCTATAGAAAGGTGCTATTTGTCTCATTTACTCTGTGAAATTGCAGGACTTAAAATGTTTAACTTAGATATTATGAGAGAAAAAGTGCATAATTTATTATTTTTACACAGTATTCTAGGAGGCTTCATAAATCACATTTTTAGCCCTCACATCAAGATGAAACTATTAAATTGGACTATTATAATGCTCTTTTAGGGTGTATCATCACCCAAAATGTCAAAAAGACCTTTTTTGCCTTTTCTGGGTCAATTTTGACCCCATATTCCAACATTCAAATTCTTCTTGAATCTACTGCTATAGAGTGGAGAAAATGAAATACTACCGTATTTTAATATAAGGTTGGAATAAATACATTACCATTCTATAATCTTTACAGTATTTGGGTCAATTTTACCCTTTTTACCCTTTCTGGGGTCAAATTTGACCCTACATTCCAACATTCCAATTCTTCTTGAATCTTCTGCTATAGAGTGGGGAAAATGAAATACTAGTATAAGTTGGAATAAATACATCACCATTCTATGATTTTACCTCATTTGGGTCAATTTTAACCCCCTTTTGGCCCTTTCTGGGGTCAATTTTGACCCCATATTCCAACATTCAAACTCTTCTTGAATCCACGGCTATGGAGGGGGAAATTTAAATACTATTACATTTTAATATAAAGTTGGAATAAATACCTCATGCTTCTATGATTTTTACCTTATTTGGGTCAATTTTACCCTTTTTACCCTTTCTGGGGTCAAATTTGACCCTAGATTCCAACATTCCAATCCTTCTTGAATCTTCTGCTATAGAGTGGGGAAAATGAAATACTAGTATAAGTTGGAATAAATACATCACTATTCTATGATTTGTACCATATTTGGGGCAATTTTGACCCCTTTTTGACCCTTTCTGGGGTCAAATTCTTCTTGAATCCACGGCTATAGAGCGGAAAAAATTAATACTATTACATTTTAATATGAAGTTGGAATTAATACATCACTATTCTACAATTTTTACCTTATTTGGCGTAAATTTTCTACATCCACCCAGGCGATGATCCCCACATATGTACCCAACATGTGGTTGCAATGAAATTTTTCTACTCTTCCACCTAATCCTTGGTGCCCAAAACTGGTCCGGGCTGACATACTATTACAAGTGTTTTACTCTTTGGAGACTAACTTGGCTCTTTTACATTAAAAGAGATATTGAGAAACTTAAAGAATGTATTTTCCTTTCGCCCTTTATCTGTGCTATAAACCTTATGACTTCTTTATATAGAATGATCAACTATCGGGTCTGTCAGCTAAAGGAAACGTTTCATGCCCTCGCCCTAAGGACTTAGAAGCACTACCTCACCTTTCACAAATCAATCCTGCGATTTTGGTACCATTAGAAACCTTGCATTTTTCTCATCTCACCTACAAATATTTTGACTGACTTCTTTCCCATTATTGATGCTGCAGTCTAAAATATGGTTTGCTTATAACGGTAAACGGAAATAGTTTTTACAGTACTATATGGGCTATAGTAATACACACCAATGACCTCTCACATTAAAATGGTATGTCACATTCAAATAAAATTTTGGAACTGAAGTATGTTGTTAAAGGCCTTCCTACGAAACAGATAAAATATATGTTTTAATCGGGTGGGGTACCTTTAATCAAACCGAGTCTTTGACAAAGACTTACAGACCTACAAAACTTTCACCTTTCTTTGTGGTTTTTGGTTTATTTATGCAAAAACAATCTCACGCTACACTTATAGAGAGAGTGCATAAGGGTAAAAGTGATAGGTCAAAATAAAACGGTGTTTGAAAGTGATACAAATGACGTATTTAGAAAATATCGTCGCTGGGCAGGAAAAACCTCATATGTAATTTGAAAGGTCAAATGCAAAACCTCATATGTGCAACTTCGGTAACATGGACAAACCAACCTATTGTCCAGTGTTTGGTCAAATCAAGTTGGTGGAAATGATGAGATGACGGTTAAAGAAGTACGTAAGATTTATTTTAAATATTTTGCGATGCTTTGAAAACGACAATACCGCCAAACAGCTCGTTTTGTCATTGGTACGAGGTTTTGCTCTAAGAGGTCAAATGCACATATGAGGTTTTCTTACCCAACGACGATATATGGTCGGAGTTAACATCTTTAAATGTAAAACAATAATTAAAATCTTATAAATTGATAGACAACAATTGGCTACCGTCATGAAATCCGTCTGGAAAAATCTCAATGTTTTAAGAATTTATTGTTTTAGATTGTAAGGTGTTAGTATAAACTTTTATTGTTTAGACATATTCAGTATTGTATACTGTATAAAAAGTGTCATTTACAGATCTCTATCGACTACTACCAAAGTTGTTTCCCTATAAGCTCTTCATACTGATTTACATTATGTAAACTGTAGATAGCATTATACCAGTTAACACAGGATACTGGTAACGCTCATTTTCAAAAGGTACAACCCGAATACACCGGATATACTTAAATTGATACAGTACGTCGCTCATTGTCTTTAGTGTTACCTAATATTTTCTTTCATTCTGCAACCTTTGACACCTAACATTTATTATTGGTTTATGATAATTATGACAAAAATCATGGGGACGACTAACAAGTTTATATGTACTACTTTTTACCTATTTTCCATTTACGTTTAGTTACTGATCAAAGCTTGTTAATCATTTTGCAGCCATAATAACGAACAACTACCATTTAAGAAAAGCTAAACCTTTACCTATAAAGTTATAAATAACGATACCCTGATGTCGATCTGTGCTTATACAATGGCAGCTAGAGTGGGTGATCTATAAACGTGGTGGTTATAGAGGTTAGTACATATATGGTACAGAAAAAAGCTTGGCAATGAATATAAAACGTGGTTTCAATAAATAAAACCTATTTAAAAAGTTTGTAAAAGCATATCATTTGTAACAATAAAATATTCACGGACGTTAATAAAAGTATCAGCAGGTTGATTATTAGTACCATAAATAAGCTACTTTTAACACCTTTTTTTATTGGGGTGAACTTGCAATCAGAATTATGGCTCACACGTGTGAGAAATAAAACTTGTTTTGAAAGCAAATAGTTGGGTGACTGTGTGCTAATTCAGAAAGTGATACTCTAATGGATGTACCGGTCAATATGCCAGTTAGGAAGCAAACTTCTGTAAGAACACAGGATTGTGATCTCTTTCGATGTATTTTTAGGGGAGGGGTTAACAAACCATTAGCATATATTTTTCTGTACACTCTTGCAAAGAAGGTACTAGTTAATTGTGTGGAAGTCTTTGAATTGAAGAAACAATGAAATAAAAGTATATCTACAAAAAGACTCGTTATGAAAAGTTTATATATCAATCTCAAATGATAGGCCTATGTTGTATTTGAAATAAAGGGCAACAATTTAAAAAAAATAATAAAAAAGAATAATCCAATTTGGGGCAAAAATCCAGAATAAACATGCACCTAATGAAGAGGGACCTGAAACAGTGCATTGTTTGATTGTGACATCAGCAGATCAGTAAAGTGATTCTTGATTATATCACCATGGAGCTATAACTCCATGATATCACTGAGGACATGAATATGCTTACCCTTTATCATTTAGTAGACACGAATACTTGAATCTCATTGATTACAGGCTAATTAATATATTTCTGTATTGTGTGGTACGAAGTTGCTAACCATGTAATATATTCCCGTATTGTGTGATGATTACACCAACTTCTATTAGACCACTACCTTACATACATTACAATCTATGTGTGTAATGATCTTGTACATCTGTGGAAGCGACTGCTCTGCCAGCCCCCTCTGAGAAGCACAGACAATCATGGCTTTTTTTGCAGAAAACACTAATGTGTGATGCTGCAATTACAAAATCATTAAATGCATTAGTTTTCCCCAGTGGCGTAACCAGAGGTGGGCAGGGTTTCACGCTGCACCCCCTGTGGTGAATCTTTCCCCCCTGAAAATTAGTGATTTTCATAGGCCATATACTATATACTAACACATTTTAATATATTCTTTCCTCCCCCCCTGAAAATACATGTGCCCCCCCCTTTGCCCCCTGCAAAAAAGCTGGTACGACCCACGGTTATATCCCCCTATCTCTTATGTATAATGCCATTTTCATAATTGCATGTTGTGGCTCCTGTGTTTTAGAGAATTTTACTCACTGCCAGGAAGTCCTTCAAAGAGGTGAGTTAAATGTTTCCTCCGTCTACAGTGGTCAGGCATACTCTGCAGAATTCAACTACTATGTACTGCATAGAGTAGGCAATATACTGAATCACTGTGGCCGTGTCAGCCTGTGGTCTAAGACGGCCTAGTTGACCATGGGTATTGGGAATGGCAGCTAAAACTCTAGCTGGTCTATAATATGACTGAGTTATGTTGTTGTTGTTTATTTATACTTTGTAGGCCTTCATAGTTGATAGGCCCTACTAGAAATAGGCCTACTCCTATACTGAAATTGTTTTTAATTTATTTGAAAAGAGCTTGGCCATGATCTAACTGTTGCTGTGCTTTTCCAGATTTAGATCTGATCTACTTATTTAAGGCTTACCGTATCTACTAAATGATAAATTCGTTATCCGCTGTTTGTTCTACGGCCCCATGTGATACCGCACCCAACCATAGGTAATTCAGCGGTAATTTTCCGTATTGCGTGAACAAACAGGGGACATGTTTTAGTATTGTCACTGTTGAATGGAGTGATGCTGGATGTTCCTATTTATGAACTAATCAATAATCACTTTCAGTCTGCTGATGTTGCAACTATTAATTATTGCGCAACTCTTTCAGACCCTATTATGCCTGTGTTTATTCTGGCTATAGACCGTATTCAATAGCCAGCCATGTTGGTGGACAAGATAGACGCATTCCAGTACTACAATACATTCACCTGTCAATGATCCCTGTGCAATCGCTAAACATGGATCAATTGACAGCTGAATGTATTGTAGTCCTGGAATGTATGCATCTTGTCCACCAACATGTCTGGTGGCTGACGTCATATTGAATACGGTGTATTGTCGCAAATTTGATTTTTGTTGGTTGCGGTATTAGGCCTATTGCCTTTTATGCTCGATCCAAAACAGGCCTATCATTTAAGATTGATATAAACTGTGGCGCGTAGACCAAATAACCAACTGTATAACAAATTCCGTAGTCCCATCAAAGGGGAAGACAAACCCGGTGTAAAATTGTTTTTGGAAATATTACAGGAATTTATTGGCATGCATCTACGACCATATATCCCTAACGTCCCTTAACTGCATTATTTTATCCACTTTTCAAAAATCACGAAGCGGACCCCTGCTTTGTTTTAAGTGGGAAATTGCCCCTAGATCTAACAAGAAAAATAACTCTACCTCCCCTTTTTTCGGTGATCGTCGTGATAATTATTTTTCGAAAAGGACGATAGGGATATAGGCCTATGAAATATCTCTAAATAAGACGTATGATTGGAATTTAATTGTAAATGAAAATGTATATTTATATATGTAATATATATGAGGTATATGTATGTGAAAATGACAACAAAATAAAGCAACAGGGAAAAAAAAAACAATTGGACTAACTTAATAATATCTTTGTGTACTTACTAAATAATCGAAATGGTAGTGTGATTTTGAGTTTATGAGTTGTACTGATTCAAATATTTTTAGCTATCTCAATTAAGATACATGATTAGTGATAACTTAAAAGATTACTCATTTAAATTACTCAATAAAATTAAATGCAACCCGGTTACATTTAGTTGTATTTAGTAGGTACATGATTTGTTTTGGAGTGTACGTAACTATCTTTTTATATACTAAACGTTACACATACACGACTTACGTGAGGTGACATTGCAACAACATAAGCGTATTTCAATTTTGCTCTGTTTCATAAAGTCATTTCCGTTGATATTAATCAAGTAACTATTAACTATAAAACTGAAACCGGGCCTATGTCTAATTTGAACAGTTTGTAAACTGCTTTCACGGTTAATATCTGTTTGGGAAGTTTACAGAAAAGGATGTGCACGCAAGCCTAAATTAAAAGTACATCGAATCTGACGGTCGATAAAATCCATTCCAGTTCTTTTGATAAAATCAATTTAAAATTAGTAATATCTTTGCATGGAACAATATTAAAATAAGCCTAAGTTGTTGCAACATCGGCTTACATAACATTTTGGTGTTGTACGTTATATCAACATACACCTTTCGTTCTTTAAATAGTCAAGTACAGGATGAGTCAGAAAAAAAATAGCCCAGACTCCCTGACTGGACCCTCATTGTGTCCCCCATTTTGCATCTTGAAGAAATAGATATGGTACCAGCGGATAGCTTTAATTTGCTGCAAAGATCATTCATATCGGTTAGGTAAAGAAAGATCTCCAGTGTTTTAAAATCAAGTAGTCGGTATTGCGTTGTCCAAGGATTCGCATTGAAATGAACGGCGTTGGATGAAGGGAACCAACTTCCGGACAGAAATCAGGCTATTTTTGATTGCAGAAGTGAAGTCATGATATTTAAAGGGCCATGGTCCGATCCTAATAGCCTCGACCAACATTATATCTACAGAGTATTCAATAGGGCTTACAAAATTACGCTTTCAGCTCCCATATTAAAACAGATTGAAATATCAGCTTGGAAATTTATGACCGGATATAGGGGGGTCAAGGTCATTCAATCAAGATGAAAACTTTATATAATTAAATCGGGCCATGCCCCTTTAACCTCACAAAATGCTGTCCAAATTTACTATTGATGCCCTCTGTACCGTTCTAAGTAGAGCGCCATATGAATGCATTTATTATTATCACTAATAATTTTTTTTTAAATAACCTGATACATATATTGCAAACTCATATGAGCCCATCTTCTTGCGACCCCCGGGTTTTTCATAATAATAATAATAATAAATAATAAATGCATTTATATGGCGCTATAAAGTCACTAAATTGCCTTTAAAAAGTTCAACGCACTCGTGTCAATTTCAGCCAAACTGCACGAGTGTTGGTACGTTGGCACGTCTTGGTACTTGTTGTTGGCAGTGGATGATGGTGCTTGGAGTGGTAATTACCCTGCAGGCAATGTGCAAGCGTGAGATTTTGACTACCACTTATGCTCCTGGAGCATAAGCTGTGACAACCGTTCGCTGATCACTATATAGCAGTATCGATTTATTCCGTATATGTTATCAATGATTAGAATAGCAAATCTGGCACACCTATTCTCACTGGTCTTGTGGTTAGGTAGCTGACCTCATGATACAGTGGTATGGGGTTCAAATCTTATTCCTGCTGCCCTTTGACGTTAGTGAGAAAGACATGGAGCATGGTTGGTGGTCAAAACTACCGCGTGCCAGGCAATGTAGACCTATAGCTAAACTGGAATTGTGACAATATTCAACAAACTCATTCATAAATTTATTTGATTTTATAATCAAAATATTAAATTTATTCCAACAATTATTTGAAAGGAAAACGGTTATTTTGTAGCCCTGTAAAATGAATTAATCAAAAATCGCGGATATTCATAGAATAACACCGCACATTTCTTATCTTTTATTGGTCAGACAGCAGTGTATAATAATCATCCAATCAGATTCCCTGTATTGTTGGAAACAATAATGATTAGATATCACGCGCTACACCTTAAATATACCCGCTCTCCTTTGGAACGATTTTCATTTTCGTTTCATGCATCCATCACTGGATTCACCATGTTCACTGACGTGGGAAAGTGTTATAGTTAAAGTGCTATAGTCAGGTAAACTTAGAAGTTAGGCACACAGCTGAAGGATGGACATGGAGGGACAGACTTTTTCTATTGATGGATTTTCGTTCATTAGGACCTAGCCAATAATTTTTGGAGGGTGTGCCAAAATTTCTTCAGTGCCATTTTTAAAAATCCAATAGGGCTGTTCCAACCATGTCCAAAATCACTAATAATCCCTTAGTATTTCAGCTAGAGACAAATTGTCTCGGTACTCCGGTTATGTTTTAAGCACGAGAACGTGTAGGTAAAGTAATTTATCATTACATGCCACAAAAATCTCAATAGGTGCTCAAAAGTCAAACAATATGCCTCTCGGAATCATTTAAATGATCTTAACACCTCCCATTATACTATTTACGCTACTTGAAAACATGCCTTGACACCTAAAATATGTTCTGAAGGTGTTCAAAATTGTTACAATTGACACACTCTGCAAGTGTACTTTAACACCCTAGGATGCTTTCCAACGAAGGCGGACACGGCAAGTGTTCTGCACATTTTGCAGTTAGAGGCTTAATTCAAGGTCTATATTGAATGCTTTAGATTCAATTATGGATAGAATGTATTTGATCACTAAAAAACCCTTATTTGGATTTATTGTAATGGACATTTTCAAAATTCAAGATGGCAGCCAAAACAGCCGCCTTTAAGAAATTTAAAAATAGTAAAACCTACATTATATGTGTATTATGTAGTACATCAACGAATTATTATAAAGGTTGTAAATTAAGGTATGGGATAAGTATTTGAACCATTTGACATTCTTATATGGATATTGGTTCTTAACATTGCTAAAATGTTAAGATGGGGCCAATGTGGCTGCCTTTTTACCTTCTTAAAAATAATAAATATGATAGAAGTCTGTATTGTATTAGTTAAAAACACCCAAATGATTATTAAAGTTAAATTAAAGTATGAGATGATGTCTTTGATCATTAATAACTCGTATCTGGTATATTTGTTTTTGACAACATACTTAAAATTCAAAATGACGGCCAGTATAATATGGACTATTGACAATTCGTAGGTTTTTTTTAAAGATCTTAAAAGGCAGCAATATGAGCTCCTTGATTCGTAAGCTTGTTAACACACTTGAATTGTCAGATATGATTTCTACTGGGTATAGAGCGCAGAATTATGCGCACAAATACTGGATGAGTTATGGTCAGTGAATGATTTCAGGGCATATTGGGTTTTTAGTGTGGCCATATGGGATGTGATTGTATGTTGTGATCAATTCACGTCAATAACCAGTCCAAAAGATCCTCGTGCTTTTAAAACCTGATCTAGTGCATAAAATTATGGCCATTGAAGAAATTGAGAGTGATAGCGGCAATATTGGATTTCTAGAAAATGGCACTGCAGGAAATTTTGCACACCGCAGAAAGTATTAGGCTAGGTCATCATGACAAAAAATAAATCAATAGAAACAGTCTGTACTCCATTTCCACCCTGTGCCCACAATTCTACTGACTAATAGCTGCGCACTCGCAACGTTTCTTTGTATTGTGAATATGAATGTGAAGCAAAGTGAGATTCTATGGTGTCTATATAATATGGATTACCCTGTGTTTATCGGAGACAAAGGGTAAGTTAAAGTAAGGATGGTTTATGGTTTGATATGTTACACTAATTTTCATTATGTTTGTGCAAGGCTTAAATACTGAATGGGAACAAATTAAGTGTGAAATGATTTACGTATGTCGCGTGCCAAGTTATTATAAATACTGTTTTAACTGTTTTACATGTATCTATGGCACTCCTGTTACATTAATTGTGTTCCGGGTTGGTACATTTTGTGACCCCACTTTGCCTGACTCGACTCCTAATTCAGCAGCCTTTACGGAATAAAGTCCATGTGATGCTGTGCTTTATTCCGTAAAAGCAGAGTCGGGTCGGGCAAAGTGGGGTCCCTAAAATGTACCAACTCTTGTGTTGCACTGTGCCTTGTTATTCCACGGATTGAAACCGAGATAACTAGACCAGTTAACATTCTACGTCATTCTTTTGGTTGCCGACAAAATCCATTCATGCCGAATCGTTTATGGCCCAAGATTTAAACTCAACATATACATTTGCCTAGTGTGTAACAGTCAAGCCGACTATTTCAAGATACCAGACCAACATGTTTACAACATTGCGGTAAACGGTTCATACAGGGACACGCGCTTCAATCTTTTGGATAACGGTGTACGCAGTGTGGCATACCTATAGAGAGAAGGGCCAACAACACACTAGTTTCAAAGCACTATCACGTTGCCGCCTTTGGTTACTATCATCCCACCATCCAATTAACCGGCTTAAGGTAATGGATAATCACCCTCTCAGCAGGAGGGGCTGATGGCAATCATCGCTCTTCGGGCATACTGGGAAAGCCCCCCCGCCTACAAATTTGATCATGTAAATGCAATATTGGAAAGATTGAAATTGAAAGATCAGGAAAATTGTTATTCTGAAATGAAAGGAAAAGTCCAATTAGCTTGCCAGTTTCATCATTTAAACTGGTGTTATTAACCCTTGTCTACATGAGCAATTTTGTTGTAACAACACACGGAAGGGGGGGTACCACGTCCACTTGAATTTCTTTATTGAATATCCAATTCATATCAGTCGGTACCTACAGTATAGCTTAGAGTTGATTTTTCCATTTGGCATCAAAATATGCAGAAGAAGAAACCAATGTATCGTCACAATGGACGAAAATAAGGTAATAAAGTATGAAAATATGATAATAAAGGAAGAAAAATTGATATTTTGGCAAATTTACGGGACTCAAAAATAATTTGTAACAATTAAACATTTTCCATAAGTAGAAGACACATAGGATAACGTCATTTTGAATAATGTTAGCATGGTCGTATCAGGTTTGGTTATCAAAGGAAAAAGGAGGACCTGCTATCTATTGCAACTAAAATAAAATGTCTGTGATATACTAGGCGTGTTGGTATTTCCCTCCCGAAAGGGGGGGGGGGTGGTGATTGCCACACCCTATCCGTCACTTTGGGATAACTCTTTACCTTTCTTATACCCCGGTGGGGTGGGGGCATGAAACGGAGCATAAAATGTCAATTGGCAATTACAGTAACTCATTTGACACCGGAAAATGGGGTTTTAGTAGGGTGAAAAGAATAGAAGAGAGCGGTAACAACCCCCCGCCTTCGGAAGATGAGGGTTAATTCATTTATAATTTATACATTTAATTAGGTATAAAGTATGACTTATCACACTCATATTTCAGATGAAACTGACATTGGAATCAGTTCGACATGGTATCGGCTATCAAACAGCCACAACGGTAAACAAATTCAACATAACCGGAAGTTAAAATATTACAATTTGGTGGGTTTTCGGGGTAGAATTGCACGTATGGGCGCGCTTGGGCACCAGTTCAGAAGTTATACTTTGTTAAAAGGTACATTGAACTTTCATAACACCGTTTCTCAAGAGTCGGAAGTATTCGGAACAATTTCATATTATTTTTTAACAATTACGGGTCACAAAATCACCCAAAATGCAAGCTTATTTTCTACAGTCGTAGCTCCACAAAGGAATGACGGATTTTGATGGGGTTTTCGGTATTTTCTGAAATAATTTCTCCTCTATTTGGTGACAACAACATGCCAAAAAACATGGAAATTGAGTGTACTATGCACTTTCCAAAAACCCCTACAGTCAAGGGTCACAACATCCGGTTAAATTACAAAGTTTTGTGGACAGCTTTTCCTTAGCAAAGACCGTAGTCACTGCATCGATCGCGGCAAAGAGATATAGATCACAGACGGCCTCGGTGTATGCACATGAATACACATCGAGTGCCTAGCTTTTGCCGAGATGAATGGGTAATTGAATTAGGTAATTGGTGGTTTCGCGTTGTTGGTCCTTCTCTACTAGGTCCATGGTCACACGGACACTGTATTATATGACATCGGTATCATTCTGGCAATACAGGACACGGCAAACGGTATAGCGCCAGTGTGAAGCCAATACTGGCCTAATTACGGCTACCATTATCATTCCATAGTTATAGTATGTACGGCTCTGCCGTAATTGGTCCTGTATTGGACCACTTTGATCATGGCACTATTACGGCACCCTTTATTGGACCAATTCGGGTGAAAAAAGTTCGCACGATCAGACCGCGTATGAAGTATGGGCTTGATGACATTAAGCGCACGCCGCAGTTGCAAAATTTTCTTTCCACTGACCCATCCAGCTCAGCGCATCAATTGAAACTGTATATTGATCTTCATTAAATATAGTGTTTAGAATTAAGTGAACTGGTACTCATACGGTAGTAATACAACGATGGCCCAACATTTGTCAATGTTGTGAAGTGTGGCGTTGTCTCAAGGACCTATCTTTTTTCCAGCAAAATGTTATGTTTTTGACATTCTATTTTTATGGAAGTGATATATTCAATTTTGTTCATCACTAATATAATTAGGATGTGCGTTTGGTGATCATTTTAAGAATAGTTTCATTTCATTAGGGAAGCAATGTAAAACACACCAATTCGCTCAACCATAGATATACTTGCACAATAAATTAACAACATTCGTAGTCTGCAAAATAAGTTGACCATCTTCGTGTTTTTCTTAGTAACCAAAATGCGTTTTACATTTAGGGTCAGAATCTGGGCTCACTTATAATATGCTAACAATGAAATTGAAATTGATGGGTTATTATGACTTGTAGACTAGACAGAAAATGTGCTTATCCGTGAAACGGGGTGGGGGTGCTTTGTTATATTAAAAATAATTATTGTTTTATAAAGAAATTTCACTTAAAATGTATGTACTGGTGACATTGAAACTCTTTGATAGAGATCAACTTACAATACTAAGCCTATTGTTGTAGGAAAATGTTTATAGACCACCAGACACTAAAGTGGATGACTTATGTAAATTAGACACTCTATTTCAAAATGTACTCTTTGTATGAGGAGTAATAATAGTGGGGGACTTTAATCTTGATACATGTAAAAGGACTGACTCTAGTAAAATCAATAATTTGATAGACATAGTAATTTGCACCAATTAATTAAGGATTATACTAGGATCACTGATGTCAGTTAGAAATATGATTGTATTGTTTTTGTTCCAATCCCCAGGGTGGTGTCCTCCTCTGGTTGTCCATAGCTTAGGTCTCAGTGGACCATCACTTATATAGTTGTCGTACACATAAGAAAAGAAATCAGTGCCTAAAACTGTAAAATCACGTATTTTAAGAATTTTAGTGATAAGATTTTGTTGAATTATGTGAAAATGTTGACTGGAATGAAATAACTGAATTTAGGTGCTGTGACAGTGCATGGAAGGAATGCATGGAAAATAAGGTTAATGAGGGTGCATTGTGTAGTAAACATTGCACCTATTAGAGAAAGGAAAATTAAGGGTTCTATCTATTGGATCATAGCGATACATAAACTATCCAAAGATCGTGATCATTATTTTGTAAAGCTCATAAATCTAAATGATCATGTGATTGGAAAATGGGCAAAACGACTAAGAAATAAGGTTAGGTAAATATTGGAAAAAGAAGATGTAGTATACAATTAATCAAAACATTAATAATTCTAAACAGATTTGGACTCCGATTTAAGAAATTAATCCCAATAAAAACGCTTATGTTAAGAACGTTCAGTGTGGTACTGGTTTAACTAACGTGACAAAGAAACTGCTAATGAATTTAATGAGTTATTTTACTAAAATTGGTAATGCTTTAGCACGACATGATAGTACTACGATGTAATTGTAAGATTACTGATGTGGTGCATGTAGTTGCAAAGTAATATAGTGACATTGATACCATGATAGCACTAACAGGGTAGAACACATAAATTTGAATGTGATTATGATACTGAGATTATGTTTTTGACCAAATTTGTAAATTTTCCTAACAACAAATCAACTGGACTGCTAATTAATGTTAATTACTTCTGAAACTTGCTGCTCCAATAATTGTTCACTAACTTGATTATATGTAATTTGTCTTTACTTACTTCCACATTCCCTTCAAAGTGGAAACTTGCCAAAGTTACCCCTATGTTTAAGGATGGTTTGTAAAATCTGATGTTGTAAACTAAAGGCCAATATCTGTTTTAAAATATAATCTCTAAGATAATCGAAAGAGATGTATATGATCAGTGTTATAATTATTACTATGTGTAATATTTAAATCAATTCTCAGTCTGGTTTTAGACGTAACCATTCAACTAATCTACTCTTCTTGATGTTCAAAATTATATTCTCTCAAAACATGAATGATGGTTTAAAGGCAAACTGTGTATTTGTCTAGATTTAAGTAAAGCATTTGACACGTAATCACAAATTCTCTTAAGATGGTGTATGACTATGGTATAAGAAATCACACATTGAATTAGTTGGGATCGTATTTTTTAAGTAACAGGGCACAAAGGTAATGTTAAACTTTTCTTTGTCTGCATTTTTAAAAGTGCATCATAAGGCATTTCCTCAAGGTGCAATTTTAGGGCCTTGTTGTTCATCTAAATATACGTCAAACTCATGACCCATAATGATCCTGTAAAGGGTCATGTATGCAGATGATAACAGTTTATGCAACTTCATCAGACCAACTATTCTTCAGCGGATGTTTTACACAAAAATAGGAGAGATATTGGGGGATAATGGTTCCATGAAACAATCTGACTCTCATATTAAAAAAAACTAAATTAATGATTTGGGGGTCAAATCATATTCTGAGCAAAATTTGATGATATCTCTCTTTCATATTCAGATAATGTTATATATAAGGTCAATTCATTTAAGTATTTGGGTGTTTGTTTGTTTTTGACCAAACAATTAAGTTGAATTGATCATGTTGTTGTAACTTTATATCAATTAGGTTTCCAAATGCATTGGCATTATTAGTAGAGTTAAGTATAATCTGCTCCAAAGAAGCCTGAATATGGTTGCCGATGCACTTAATTCCAAACTTTGATTATTGTAGTGCCGTAATGGCAAATTGTAATGCTAATTTATCTAATTCTCTTTCAAATGACATAATAATAGACTTGCTGAATTGCTTAGTGCTGTATCAGACTCTATTGTGACCTAATGCATTCCTAATTGGTGTAAACTTGATAAAAGGGGGGGAAAAACATCTTGTTATTCTTGTCTTGTCAATGTCTCAATGGTTCTGCCCCATCTTATTTGAGTTCAGTTTTCTTTGTTGAGCATATTGCATAATAAAGGCATCGTAGCCAAAGTTCAAAGCCTTGTTGTCCCTCTTTGACAATACTCAAGGTAGGTAAGCGGCCGTCTATTCTAGAGGGAGCGAAGGCATGGAACAAACTTGAAATCCTGTCCGGCAGCAGAATTATGAAGCATGAATTTAAACATGTTCAAAAATCCCGCTTAAGTTAAATTATACACTTCATGCTTGTCAGATTAATTTACATGATTTTAGAAATGCTTTTTTTTTTTTAAGAATTTGGCTGTGTATAATTGTACATGTACAGTATGTGAATGTGCTTGTGTGTCTGTGGTGTATGTGCAGGTGTGTGTTTTGGATGTGTTTAAATTTGTGTGTTGTGTGTGTGTGTGTCATGTGTGGTGTGTGTGTGTTGTGCATTGCACGCTGTGCGCATAGTGAACAAAGCGTGGTGTAAGTACGAGTGGGTTGTGAGAGTTTTAATAACCACAATCTATGCGTCGGTTTATAACACGTTTTCTAATATTGCTATATTGTTGATGATTTTAAATGTACATATGTATTGTAAATGTTTGTGCATGGCCTTATTGGAGATCGGTACTAGATACTGAAGAAGTTACCCTGGGTAAAAGAAGATTAAATAAATAAATAAATTTACATGCAAAAAAGGTAATTATCCACTGTTCAACGTTTGTATAGCTTCCCTCATACCATTTGTATATAGTAGTAATGCAACCATTCCCTGTTGTCAAAGTCCTTTTCTCTATATGGTAGTGGAAAGCAATTATTAATCAAGTGCTAATTAAGGTAAAACATAATAGAGTACTGAAGTGAGAAACCGGTTTTAGGCCCAATCAGAAGACCCATTTAATTGCCCCAGACAGTATGGAAACAAAATGACAGTTAGGGGCCACTAAAGCTTAGTTAAGCTTATAATGGGATCGGTAATGGCAGACCCTGTGTACTATCCGGTAAAAGTACAGAATTAAAGTGGACCTTACTGGGCCCATTAGGATCCAGAATAGGCCAGTACTGATTTTCTCAACTGGACCAGTTGAATTCCGGTGTGCAAAACTGTACAGGTCCAATACAAACGGCCAAGATTGGACCATTAAAACTGCCGTTATAGGGTCCGTACTGGGCCAATCAGTCTTTCTCGCAACGGCGCGACGTCGGAGGTAAAATTGGACGGGCCCCACACTCAGCAGCGACGGCCAAAGTCCAGCGTGCAGCGATTGATAAAAATCCATGGTGGTTTTGCCCGATTTGCCAGCCCGTTTGCTGTTATTTTTTAAAATAAAATCAACAACTCACAATGATGCACAAAATTGTGTGTGACATACTTATGCAAACTCACAAACGGAATCTTCGAACGACTTGACACCAGTTGTTCGCCTCTCAGGCCATGACACGTCCACACAGTCACAGCCATAACCATTGATAATATGCAAGAAAGTGGCTGTTATGGTACGTAAGAGTGCCAGCTTCGGGACAATTTTATGCTAAATATTTGCCGACCATTGGTAAGTTCACCATGGGAACCATTTTATTTCGTCTGTTTAACTACATTAACGGACATCGCAGATAAGGAGAGAAGGGGCCCCTCTAGAATCCATAATAGTTAATATATTTCACCCATCAATTTTGAGTTGGTGTTTTACAATTACTTTTCATGTCACGCAAGGTGTTTTTTATCCCCAAAATACACTTGTTCACGAAAAACTGAGGAAGAAAATCTGAGAAACTCAGGGGCATTGCTCTCTGGAAACAAAAGCAAAGCTAGAGCACTCTCCATTTCAATGACCATTTATTACTTAAATGAAGAAACAGGGAAGATGTTGCATAGCTGGCCTTTTTTGTTATGGAGATAGTAGGAGTAAGGACACCTTAGATAGACTTTGGCCTTCATAAGCTGCAAAAGAAGCCTACATGAGGGCAGCCCTTTCTAACAATATCCAAATACCTATTAACTTATGTGCTAAGATTTGGGTGATCCGTCATCATACACAATGGCCCATGAGGCGCGACATCATGGACTATGAGCTAAAGTTAAAGCTAAAATAATCACCATT
>JAMKCH010072963.1:0-16577 GCA_023653785.1 Ophioderma brevispina | reverse complement strand
TACCTCGGTGGTGGATGATTTGGATGGATTGTTTTGGAAGAAAGGAAGCGGGAAAAATGTCAATTTGACAATTACATTAAAATAATTTTGTCCACCAAAAAGGGGTTTTTTTAGCAAAGCCGGTGGAAAAACCTGAAGGGAAGGTTGGTAACCACCCCCCCCTTCGGTAGGCGAGGGTTAACGAATTTCTTTCACCGTTTTCACTCAACCAGGAAAAAGGCACAAAACTCGAAGCATAACCCCCGCAGCGCGCGCAGTGGCTGTAAGCCTGCTATTAACTCAAACGGGGATCCGTCTGCTTTCAATTACAGTCCACGGTAGGGTATTTGGCGGTGACTTTGTTTTCAGTTCAGTTTGTAGACTTATGGACAAATCTGTTTCACAGCATGCGGGGACGACATTGAATATTAATTATTAAAGACAATTATACGATGTTGAATCTTAAAAAAGGAATTTTATTATGGGATATAACAGACCAATTTTCTTTGGCAAAAAATAAAGAGTGATACCGGTCACGGCATTGATATTGGTTTATTATTTTGCTTCGGGGGCACCCTTCAGGTAAAAAATGACGTACGTTTCCCTACATTGAAAAAAACAACGTTCTCGTCATCGTACGTCTGTGTTTGAATCAGTTAGGGGAAAGGTAAATGTTGTACGTTAAGACATAATAAACCGTGTTTTTTGGAAACAAATATAGCACTCTGGGCCAGAGGGTCATATGTACAGACCTTGAGTTAACATAGTCGTGATTTCTATATATCGGTCGCCCCCGAAGAGAGAAAACTGATACCTGATACCTGACAGTGACCTGGTACCTGAACAAGTGGGACACCAAAACTATTCATTTCTGTTACCGTTTATAACTACACTACGGCAAAGCAGCAAGAATCGTATCTCCGTGCTCACAAGCGTACGTAATCGATCAAGATGTGAGACATACATGTAGTAAAGACTTAGTTTCAATGCATTTGAAGGCCTAGTAAAGACACCTTTCAAACTAACACCTTATAGATGATATCTATCGCTCTTCTACGAACCTGCTTGAAGCTCAGTCGGTTAGAGCGTCGTGCAGGTAATACGAAAGGTCTCCGGTTCGAATCCGCCCAATCGCACATGGGTTTTTTTTTTTTCAACACTATCTTGCGCTGGGCCATCTCCATGGAAAGATTAATACATCTATAATTTTCAGTGCAGTTCAAGTCATAGTGGTGGTACTTTTCAATACGTACTTACCAGCATCGGGTAAGCTTATTATCTTAATTGTTTTTTCAACATGTTCAAAATTCATCATGCAAAGCTCTTAGGGATAGCCATGAAACAGTAATAGTACCAGTGTCATGTCACGCATAATTTGAAACATTCAACCTTGCATGCAATAACATTGGGTTCCGAATTTGAGACCCTCAACTTGGTTTACATCCAGTTTTCAGTGTTGAATTTCAGCTGTGCTTTTAATTTGGTTTTTATGAATGTACACAAAACCTCCAGAAACTTCCCCTGCCAAAGTAATCTCTATCAAACATAATACCCTTGAACATGATACGCGCCATGGCTACAAGCTATGCGCTCTGTACCATGCGCCACCGATACACTCCTAATATCAAAACAGCCCATAATTATTATAACACCCCAAAACCATTGCACTCCTGGATTTTTTATGTTCCTCAGTAACCTGGAGTTATCTCTCTATTGAAACAGCAAATGAGATGACACAAAAACATCCTGGAAAGTCTTGGTTACTTTCTTTCATGTGATGTGATATACAAAATGACTTTTATAAGAGGAAAAAAAATCCGTTTTTGATTGTAAACATGTTGCGACAGGCTGTATACCTTTCTGTAAATCCTTCAAGCGTACTGACATGATGGTATACTTTAAATCACCTTTTGGGCCGTCTCTTTTATATTTTGGGACCCCTGTCTAAACTCCCCCCACCTAAAATACATCCAAGAACACCTTTTTAAAAAAATGACACCCTGATTTTTTTGTAATCCTCATACAATTTGATTTATAAAAACCTTGGTGCAAGATTGTTATGAAATTTTTCACAAAACAGTTCCACATGTACATAAGGTCTAATAGTGTGTAGAAGGGAACATATGGGATTAAAAGGTTTACAAAGTAAATTTGAAAATCGTTAAATTACTGACGATTAAATAAAGGCAAGTTGTCGATCAACGGATAATAGTTAATTGTTCCAGGTTTATCCCTGGGGTTGAAAATGAGGATGCTCCCTATGCCATTCAAATGAATTAAAATTAGTCATCTTGTTGTGGAGACAAGAAAATAATACTGGTAGCACTTTCCAAGAACTAGAGAGCAAAATGTAACAAGGCTCTACAGGGGTCTATACGGAGTAATACGTAATTATTAAAGAGCCGGTATAGCTTCAACAGTCTCTGTTTTAGGTATAACAAGGGTAGATGCATTGGAGAAATGCCGTCCGACGCAAAGATAAAACATTTTCATCACCATTTTTGACAATAATAGGCATAAGACGTTTACCGACAATGACGATTTCAACATCCCTTCATTGTAGAAAGTAATGCGTCAACCACAGCCCTGGACATAATAACATTATTTAAGCTTCATTATTCTAAGTCTTGTGCATGATTGGTTAAAAGAGTTTCATATGATCAGAAATAATCCTACATACGACCAAAAGACATATCGGATCTGGCTCCGCCAGCCTTAATAGTAGACTATTTGCTTGTTAGCGTAACTAGTAGATATGGAGGCGTAAATAGTAGACTATTTACAGCTTGTGCATCGCGCATGCACGTAAAACGGCACTACCGAGAACATAATCCACTTTGGAATTTCGCTGTTGCCCCAAAAGCGACCTTGATTGCGTTTTTCCAAATGAAAAGTTTCCATAAGAATTAGACTTTATTAATGAAGGATTTAAACCCGGACTTGGACCTTAAGGCACCGTGAGATGTGGGTTCGAAGCAGGCTACCCGGTTCATTGTTATTTAAAAAATATATCTTTTTTGGCTTATTGCGAAAGAAATATCCATGCAACACCTGTGTGCTTGTGTCCCATGAATCCGGGGCAAAAATAATCTTGGCATTGGTGAAGTTCCGGCTTGTGAGGGAGGATAAACTCGAACTCGTCGTGTGTGTGGTAATAAAAAACACCTCGGCCGTGTTGTCGTGTATGTGAACATTGCGCCGTGGGGCTGTGTGTATGGGGCATAAACTCACCATGTGTGTGTGTGTGTTTGTGTGTGTGTGGGAGTATGTGTGTGTACGTAACTCACGTTTGCGTGTTGGTGGTATAAACTCGCCGTGTTCGTGTGTGTAGTGTGTACATGAACCGAATGTGCGGGTGTGTGGGACGTAAACCAAACTCCGCCGTGGGGTTTTAACAATTTGCCGTGGGTTACAAACTCGCTGTGGGTTTAACAACTCAGCGTGTGTTTTTTCACATCGAAAATTGTATTTTACAAACCTCGAAGTTTCATGTTCGCTCTGGCGTGCTATACTGAACGAGATTATCTATCCTTTAAAAACGTTAACACTGCTAATAATAACAAGATTGCGTTCTAAGCCTCTCTATTTCCAAGCCCGGTCCTATTGAAGCAATTAATGATCTATCAGTCGGAATTGTATCTTACTTTGGTAAAAACAAAACCGGTTTTTAAAAAAACAAAAAAACACTGAAAATTAACTGAACGTGGCAATGGAACCGGCTGCCATATACCTTATGCGAATTGTCTATGCTCTTTTTGTAAACGTGGTGTAATTATTGTGAAAAGATAAATGGAAACTTAATGCAAAATGCACCATTTTAAATTTCCGGGTCACATTACCTTGTGGCAAAAATCGTTATGGATATCAATTTCACGACTGTCCTGAATGCGAATAACGAATGTAAAGTAAATCAATAGCAAGGAATTTTCTTTTTGTCAGCTTGACGTACGGTTTACTACGTGAATGCTTTCCCTACTTGGACTCACGTTACTTTTCATATCACCAAAACATACAACGGATTTATTTCATTTTCAATTACGAATTCCGGGCCCAACAAAAAAGAAATTCCCCAAAACCAAAGGCAAACTAGATGTATATATATTTTCGTGAATTGAGTACTTATACTTGAAGATATGGATGATTTTTCTTGTGATTTAACTCGAAAAAGACATAGTGATCCATGGTCCTCGTTTCAATACCTCTGACCTTATCCTAAAAGACCATGTACATATCTATGGCACGCTTAGAGCGGACATAAAACTTCGATTTTGACAAACCGCGTTCGAGGGGTTTGCAACTCGTGAAATCGTCAGGGACTGCAATTGGCGGGAACCCCTCCCCCCCTCGGTACACAACATGAAATACAACCACTTTGTTTTCGATGATATACTGTAGAATTTTACGAAAATGATGGTTGTGGTAAAAAAAATTTGGTGCAGGGGTGTTTTTTTTGGCCAAAAAACTCTATTTTTTTTGGGCTAAAATTAAGAAAAATCACGATTTTTTTATTTTTAAGACAGGAAATGAGGACAAGCCAAAAACACTAGAATCTGAGGTTGGTGGGTATTTTGTTTAATCACCATAGATCTTTATTTTATAGATGTCATGACAATAAGCAAGATGCCTACTTTTTGGGTACAAAATGTATTAATTGGGGTGGTTTTTGGGGAAAAAAGGTCTTTTTTGGTTGGCTAAAAATTAAGGAAAATTAGGATTTTATCTCATAAAAAAAGACAAAGCACCACTTTTACGTAGTGCAACTGTTAACAATTTTCCGTTAATAAGAAAACAGTATTTTCCGGTAAATTTACGGAAAATCTGTAAGAAAACAATAAAAATCAAAAACAAAAAACATAAAAAATTTAATTAACGGAAATTTCCGGAGCAAATGTCCAGACTATTTTTTGTTCCGTAATTTTAAATTAAAAAAAAAAATTCTGTTAAAATACACATTTTTTTTTCCATAATACGAGACAAATTTCTTTCTGTAAATTACTGTCAAAGTTCCGTTTTAATTGAAAATCCTGTAAATTTAACCTAAAAATCCCTGGAATTTTTTCTGCTGCCAGAAATTTCCGTAAATTAACGGAAATTTTTCTAAGCATGTGTCTTAGCATCATTGTTTTATAGATCTATATATTTCATATTTTTGTCCGGAGAGCCTGTAAAACTTTTAACAGGTGTGGTTTATGTCTAAAAGTGCAAAGAAATCCGTTTTGGTTCAAATTGAAAAACGTGGAGAAATACACACGGATCTAAAGCACTAAATTTGGATGTGGTAATGAACTTCTCTCTGTAGAGATTTTGAATTTCATTCCATGTTTTTACCAAAGCAAGTCGGAAGATAAAGCAGCGGTATTTGATTTAAAAAAATGTAATTTTAGTTTACAAAATGGCAAAATTATTCAAAAATTGAAATGATCATGTGTTTTATTGTATTATTTGTGGATATTGATGAAAATAATGTATACGTTTCTATAGGTTTCTAAAACCCGAATAAATATTTAAACTTTAGCTACACATTAAAAAAACAGCCAGTTTTTATTATCTTTAAATAGAACTGAAAATACTTGGAAATCACCCCCAATTTTGGCATTCAGTTTAGGTAATTATTTAACATGTACAAATTGGGCAATTTATCAAAACATCATTTCTGGTCAGAAATATCGTTTTGAGATCTGGTGTAACAATGTCCTAAGTAGATTTTAGAGCCTTTCATGTATTCATAACCTCAACACTTAAAAGCCCCATGTCCCTGGGGAAAAGTGGTAAATCTCAATCGTCTATGAAAATCTAAAGATACATGTTTTTTCAATCAAACGTGATTCTTTGAAATTTTATATGCGATTTTGATATATCTGTGAAATTTCATTCAATTTCCTCCCAAATCCCTCAAAGATTTTTTTTAATCATTTCTCAAGACTCAATCAAGCCCTATATGTGAGTTTAAGGACTTCTTATGCTTGGATGTAATTTGTTGCGATTTTATGAAACCTCTGTGCATTTAACAGAAGTTGTGTGGCGATTTAACAGAACCTTGTTTTTAACAGAATCTTCTTGTGCGATTTAACATAATTCCTTGCAATTTAGGAAATCATTGGCGAGTTTACACATTTTGATTGATTTTGTGATTTAGCAAAGTAGAAAGTGTTATGCTACCAGTCCTGTCGTTGTTATGTTGTTTCTTCTCTTGGCAGTAATTACAGTACTGTACTTTTGTGGCATATATTTCACATAATTTTGTGTGATTTTTACGTTATCTTAACAAATCTTGTGGCGGTTTTACAAAGTTTTGTATGCTTTTGCAAATAATGGCAAAAGTGGATTGTTTTACAAACCGAAATTTGAACCCTTTTTGGGGCAAGAAAAAAAAAAATTATTTTCCGGGGTCAAAAAAACCCTAACATTATTCTCGCTCCATATTCGCAAAATCTGGGGTTTTTTGCCTTTTTGAGCTCTTTTTAATAGGGTTTTGCCTTTTTTTGTTTCAATTTTCATATTTTCGTATTTGTTTGTCATATTGTCCTTTTCAAAGATGATTTTGTTTGGATAATTAAAAAACACCAAAAAAAAAACAAAAAAATATCCTCTTCATTGTTCGGCATGCTTGCAAATCACCTTTTATTTAATTTACTACAGTTAAAGAGGTCCATTCACTAATGATACTGGAGAAAAAAGGGTGTCTTTTTCATCAAAAGATTCCTCCAGAGCAAAGGTTACTTCTCTAAATTTTTTAGATTAAAAATTAATCTAATTGGATTGCTAATTAAGTACACATTCAAGATTATATTAAAATTTGTAATACAAAATCGACTGAATATAATCTAATAGATTTTAATCTAAGAATTTAGAGATTATGTAGAAATCTTACTCTTTAAATGAGGTCGAAGAATAATTTCATTTAATGCTGAAAGCACCTTATGAGATCTTCATTCTAAATAAATGATAATGGAATTCTTTTAGATTTTATGGCATTGGTGTTTATGTCCGCTACTTGGCCTTTCTTTTCTGAATCCAGTTAAAACCTGCATAATGATTAATAATCATATTACTCCCTGATATAATTCGACAGGAAAGGGGCAGGTCCTGTTCTCTCGGGGTTCAAAATTTACAACCATTTTCAATCAATCATTCATCAAAATGATTTTTAATAACACACCAAATGCTCAACTCCACCAAAATGCAAAAAGTAACTTAATTGAAAAAAATGACATATTTGGGACCAATTACTATTCGTGGAAGCTATTGTATAATAATAATGGCAACAAGCATGACTAATTTGTTTTTCATGGACGCTCTATTTGGGACAATGGTCCTTATCCCTCCCTTCCTTTCCTTTCTCAGTGTCGACCCCCTGTCTGTCCTCTTTGCCTTCATTTTCATGTGTCCCTCAGAAAATTTCCCTCCATTTTCCGTTTTTATTGTATTCCAGTACTTAAGATGTAATGAATTAACGGATATATTTAAAAATGGAAATTCTAATTTTTTATCTGTTTCCGCCATTTTTTACTGTACGTGAAATCAAGCAATTTGAAAAGAAATGCGAAAAAAAAAAACAAAAAAAACAATCGTTGCTTCAGTCAATATTAAAATTTTTTTTTTTTTTTTTTAAAAAAAAGTGGTTATTATTTTGATATCTGGTTTTCATTTTACAGTCGAGTACCCAACGATGTTCACCAGACATTTCCAGTTTGGGACTGGGACCATGTATGGGCACCATTGAACCTTTGGGGTATCACTAAAACACTTTTTTTTTGCAAAGGTGAACACGGTAATCTGTCATACTAAAATTATTACTTTTTCCTATCTCTATTTGGTCCAGGAGGGGGCAAAGATTTTGAGTGGGCGGATTCCCGCCCTTAACCCCCCCCCCCCCACGTCCTCACCCCAAGACTGTTACGGGTCCTGGTTTCCAAGCATTGTTTCCAAGTTTAAATAATTAAGGAGATATGCTGCAAATACCAAAGGCTAGACTAAAATCCCAGAGTACTCTTTGGTTACTCTAGCGTGTAACTTGTTTTGTCTTTCCATTGGGTACTTCACTTTGCAGCTTTAAACTTGTTGAACGCGTTAATCATTTAATCTAATCTGTTTTATATGAGAGCTAACAAAGCAGGAAATGTAACTACAAAAAGAAATTATATGATTTGCCACAGAGGGTTTTTCCATGAAAATCGCTCATTTGGTTTACTTTTTTTGACCTCATCCTGTATGTGTCAAACAACTGAATGGACAACTGACTGTATTACAGTGAATGATAGGAAGTTTCCAAGGCTGCCCTCTCCTGCACCGTTTTTTGGCCATCTTCAATCTGTGTCCTTGATCTCCTACCCAGTCCATACACCTCAGGTACTGCATGAGTGGATCTACATATATCTGCACAGATTACCTTACCCTCGTAGCTAGGAGTTCAGAAGGATGCCAAGAACTTGTCAATACAGTGAACACTTCCTCAAGTTTACACGGACCATGAAAGCCAACCAAGCAAATGCAAGTCATGCCATGAAGAGGTTTGTCCCCAATGCAAAACAAAGCGACAAGGACCCAACGCAATATGTGGCATACGATCACGGCCTAGAAATAGACGGACAACACCACTTGCTTATATCCACAGTGCAGTCAACCCATGCGGTTTCTCGGGAAGCTGATCTATAACAACCTGAAGGACAATAACATCAGAACCTGGTATTAACAAAGCTGACATAAATGCTCCAAACAACCAATCAAGTCAACTGAGTGGGCCTATATGAATCTATGGATATACATATGTACCCCAACTGACGTGAGGAGTTCACCACTCATAACTTCTTCCCAATTGTTCCTAACCTTGAAAATCGGAAGTCCTTGCACAGATAACCTGAAGCAATGGCAGTATAAGCAATATGCACACCACACCACCATCACTTCTCTGTCAGAAGCAGGAAACCACCGTGCCTGCAACTGAAAAGGGTAACCACATCAGTCAAATGTACGCAAGTAACTAATATACTCTGGATCTTGTGGTCGGATCGACAGTCACGTTAGCAGGGGTGTTGGAAGTACACAACACTCTACAGAAAAGTGCACGGAAGTAAAGACAAAAGGCCAGATGGAATGGTATAAGAAGAAGTTAGAACAGAAGAACGTCATCTAATTCTAAATGAAATGTCTAGAAGTCAGACAGATAGCGACCGTGTCATAAACTACAGTGTCCGTGTGACATGAGTGTCCTACCACCCTCTGTCTATGTGTTCTCCATTGAGTGCGTATCAATCGTTTTGTTTTAATTAGCATTTAACCCACTTGGCTCGTCTCAAGGTCACGGTTTATTCCCGTACCGTATGTTGCTATGTATGTGGACACTCTCATGGGTGACATCTCAGTGTTCTTTACACGCTGTCTTGGGTACAAAAAACCAAAAGCTCTGATCAAAGCATGATTCATCAAGAACAAAGGAAATGCTCACCACACTAAATAAAAGATGTACATAGGGTTCCAAAAAAAACAAGTTGAACACTTTTTCGTCTGCACATTCCTGCAAAAGTGGGTAACATATAAAATATTTTTCAAGGTATTTTATTAAACTACATATCTTTTTGGACCCTGTTGGAAAATAAAACGGCTTGAAAACCAGCTGAAATGACAGAAATTGCCGCCATCTAGAGAAAAATAAATTCAAAAAACCATTGCACACTGTAAGTCTACGATGGCAACTCTGTTGGCGGGTCAACTAATTGAATCCAAGATTGATACACCCAGTGACACAACACAACACCCCTTCATGGGACTTGGTATTTAATAATAACCATAAAGGTAAGAATTAAGGCATTTGAAATCATTTCAAGTTCTCTTAAAAATTTAAAAATAAAACGGCTGCAATATTTCTTTATGATCTCGTCCCAAACCATGCAAACATTGAAAATGTACAAGCAGTCTTTATCAGTCTTGACAAGAAAAACATGCAAGTCTCCAATTTAAAATTCCACTAATTGAAATCAACTTTATTATTATGTAAATGGTTATTTCAAGTTCAGTTTTACGGTTGAGATATCCTCTCATTTTCAAACAGTAAACACTTACAAACTCGAATGGTTGTCAGTAGTTTGTTACGTGACTAGGCCTACTGTTCACGCAATGGTATTGAAACTGTTAACATGATGATTGCCCTATAGACTTACGTGTGTGCAAAGTGGATTTTGACTATTTTTCTTTACACGGCCGCCATTTTGTTATTTGAACTTCAACGCCGTTTTCACCAGGTCTAACAAGATATCGTAGTTAATGAATATCTTTAAAGAAATGTGATAGGTCCACGCACTTTTGAGAAATTTGCAGACATATAAGTGTAAACCTTTTTTGGACCACACTGTAGATGAGGAAGACATGTTGGTAGAGGAAGACATCTACTTCTACGGATGTGCGAAACAAGGGCAGTGGTTGAGCTGGGAGTCTGTCATGCAGGTCAACACCTCCTGGAAGAAACTTTTGTATGTCTGGACGCCAGAGATGATGTCTTTCCACATCAACGCAATTCATGATCAACTTCCATCCCCTGCCAATCTGAAGCTGTGGGGCAAGATCAATCTTGGACTCTGCCAATTATGTCGTCATCGTCATTGTACACGGTTCCACATCCTCAATGGTTGTAGCAACTCATTACAAAGCGGAAGATACAACTGGCAGCCATGACCAAACACTGAAGCATCCGCTACAGGTGTGGCACCATACTCGTAGAGGCAAACCAGAGAAAAAAAAAAACATCGCAACTGAGAATCTGAACCATTCAAAATGCCTTTCGCAATCGTGTTTTCCCTCCCAGAAATCACGAGACAGCTAAGAGACGATATCACCATCGTTTTTCTACCCAAAGACAACACAGTGATCATTCATAGGCCTGACCGGTCCCTATGGAGGAAACCTATCAATGCATATGCAAAAAAGTGCCAATACCAAGATCTAGTGGCTGACTTTAACGCAGAGAATGGTCTACATACTATCTACTTTCCATAGAAGTAGGCAGCAGAGGTTTCTGCAATGTACATCAGTCAACAAATGCTTGCATCCTTGGGCCTCCTAAAGGAAGAGAGAAAGGCTAACACCGATACAAACAAACCAGCCCAAATGTGCACTCAAAGCGAGCTAAGTTTCACCTGGCTCACAGAAAACTCAAAGGCATGCAGGATAATTGAGCTACAAGCAACTCCATCAATATGCTCCTAGGAAGTGGATGGTTGAGCGCTCACAAAACCAGTTTAACCCGCAAAAGTCTGGTCCAAAGTCAAGAGACTCAGAACAAACTACATCTAAGCCAAAGACAGATACTGATAAGGTGAATTTTTCCCTTCTTTTTAAAAATTTCCCCCCCCCACCTTTCACAGAGGGGATATATCAGTAGTCTTATCTTAAAACGGAATAAAACTAGGCTCCCAGGTGACCAATGACCTATTCCTCCTGTGGGCATGCTAATAAAGCCCGACTTGAACCGACCGCTTATACCCAGGGGTTCGTTCCGCGAAAGAGCAGTCGTACGACTAACGTAGCCCTAGTGCGACTTAAGTTACTACTAAGATTATTTACGCGTTCGTGAAACTGGACGTAGGCTACGTGGTGTCCTACGAGTAAAGATCAGTTGCCGATTAAAACTACGTGTGGATCATGATACACGTACACACTTATTGTGTGGGAAGTAACAAATCGGTCCGCTCTTCCCATTCCATCCATCTTATTAGCAATATATCATGGCAACAGCATTTATAGTTCCAGAAAATGAAGGGAGAGGCAGTCCTGAACGCATAATAAGATATTATAGCAACTTGCAGATCTCTTCTTTCAATGATATGTCAATTATTCATATACAGTCAGGTTGGCTGAATAATCAATGTAATTGCGCAATTGAAGCGAAATCGGTGCATGTTTACATTAAGTTAACACAAACAGATTAAACATGTTAAAGTTAATGATCATATATCATTGTTTTCTGTAAGCACGTCATTCCTATCCACACAGATGGGCCCATCTATCCATGTCACTCACAGAAAAAATAATGCAAGAAAGATGGAAGAAATAAAGAAAGAACTAAATAAAGAAAGAAAGAAAGAAGAGAAAAGAAAAGAACAAGAAAAAAAGCAAAGAAAAAAGAATAAAGATTTCTACAGATATGGATCACCTCTGATCTAGTTCACTTGAAGGCTGACTCAGAGTTTTCCCGAGAATGGCGTCCTAAATTTTCTAACAAATCGTAATTTTTACATGTACAAAATGCTTGTCCATACATACTAATCACTGTGTGAAATTGCTAAGCTCAAATCGATGTCCTTCATAAAAAATCTCAATTATGTAAAAAAATTCCACATACGGAATTGTTGCTATACAGTAGGCCTATCCTATGGTACTGTTATACTACACATATAAATATTTACTACATCACTACGTTTCATCTCAATCTTTGTGGTGGAATTGAGTATTTTAGAGGATTAATTAATACACACACAAAACATTTCAAAATATTTGAGTCAGCCTTAAAAAGTGCACAATTTATTCGTCATCTATTGACTCGTTCCGAGTTTTCGAATTCTTTACAAAACCAGACCAATTCTTCGCTAGTAATTGTATGTCTTCTTCACTTGCTTAACAGACCTTTTCCCGATGGCTAGTGATAGAAAATCTGCTGGCTGCAGGCATTTACCTTGCCTGTAATATTCATTCATGTCCTTTTGTTTTCGTTTATTGGATATAGGCCTACATTACTTTTCATTTTTTTAAATCAAATATTTTTTTGTCTTTCCAACCTATAAGAATGACTCCTAATGAGGAAAAAATAGCCGCCCTCTTTGGTTCTGAAGGCATTTCACTGGCGTACCCAGGGGGGCCTTTGGGGGCTAAAGCCCCCCTCAAAGTTCTCAAGAAAAAAGAGGAAGGAAGAAAGAGGAAGGGAGGAGGAGAAAAGAAGAAAACAAGAAGAAAAAGAAGATGATTTTATGGTACATTTATTTGATTTTTTCATGCAAATGCGGATCAAAAAGTGTCGGAGGAAGTACGCAAGGAAAGGCGTTTTCAGGTCTTGAAAACCCTAAAACCTCAGGAGCTTCCGGGGGCTCTGTCCCCTAGACCCCCGTCGGGGCGTTGACCCTGGGCCCCACCAGGGGCCCTAAGGTGGCCCCTGGACACCACCCGTTAGGCGATTCGCTCTCATGGTTCCAACATCTAGTCCAGCCCCCCTCAATAAAATTTCCTTTCTTGTGCCGGTGTAGGCCTATCGAATACCTATCGAAAGTACACAGCTAATAATAACAAGCCAATTTAACGCGGTTCTCATCAACCAGGAGGAATTCTAATATGCGAGGGGTAGTCTGAGTACTTAACCCGTTTCTATAAGACTGCACTAACCCCAAACCACACGTATGCATCAAAAATCCATTAATCGATACTACTAGAACGGCATTCAACACCGACTCGTACCTAATTTCACCCACGAATGCACCCAAATAGAAGACACGTAATAATGATCCTAAGTTATGCGAAAATGTATTCCTACGACTGTCTCACGTCCATTGTTCGCGAACGCACGTAAGTCACAACGTGTAGACTCGGTAACAGCGCTCAGCAAAAGTTAACGTATTACGTACGAATTCAATTTTCGGGACGAAACCCCATGCATTTTGTAATACATCTCACTTACAAAGGTATTATTTAGAACATACTGACCAGACCCCTGAAAACAATTCTTAAAGGAAATTATGTCATGATTCTGAATAATGAAAGTTTGTAGGGATGGGAACCGTAAGTACGTAGAGTTACATATAAATCCAAAATAGTTGGAAACTTATGCCACATTATGTTGAGTATTTTGCCCTTTTGATTTTCCGCCCAATAGCTGACATACTCGAAAACGATTCCGACAAATCCACATCCAGGCAATGGTACGTCAAAGTGATGACATCCATAATTTACGTCGTTGTTACCACCATATCGACATTGTTGCCACTCAATAATAATTCAACACAACGACTGAAACAAAATATGTCATTCCTGTAAACTTTTTTCTCATTTTTATTCAATTACTTTCATTAAGCCATCAATATCATCCAGTGTCAGCAAAATAACAATTCGAGCAACACGATGTTTGGCATCACTTTGACCTCTCACGAGTTGGCGCTTTTTGATCATGAAGCCGTGGCGAAAATTCCGCCCGTTTTCTTCCTTCGTATTTCAAAAACAAAATTAAAATGCCTCATTTGGTTAATTTTACATCAAATTGTATTATTTTTTTTATTATATTTAATTTGTATGTAAATATATTTTATGAATGTAATCAACCTGAGCTTGACAAAACTCTTGACTATTTTCCTTTAAGGTCAGGTCATGAGTGCAAAAGCGAAAAGATTCTCGAGATCAAGGACAAGGTGGCGCGCCACCTGGGAATACATAATTCTTCCGAAAATAATTTTCATAAAATTATAACAATAAGTTTTTTTTTTTTTTTTTTTTTTTTAGCAAAATTATTCAGTGCATGAATTTAATGTCATCTCAATTTATTCCCTGAATATCATGACTACGGGGTGCACCACCAGGATTCATGACTCCAGCAATAATGGGGCTATTGATAATAAATCTGCTCGGTATGTAGAAGACCCAACACTTCACAGATTCCTTTTTGATCTGGAAATGCAGAGCATTGTTTATTACCCTGCAACTGAAAAGCTGCAGGTGTTAGCCATCACCCCGATTTTGATTAGCTATTTTGTCATGACGTGAACACAAATTCCCTGTCCTCTTTCACGAATAAATAAAGTTAGAGTTTCTACTGTTGTTCAACTTTCTTTGACCCTAGATTTCCTCCTTTATTCGAAAGGGAAACGGAAGTGAACAAGCTCATGATAAAAATTGTTTGGGCAAACGTTCCTAACATCTTTGTGCATAACCAAAGCCCGTAACTTGACGCGTACCCCATTTCTAGGCTTTATTGCGTTTATAGTCAGAAATCGAAATCAGTCACTTCTGAAATGCATGTGAACCGTGCCGAACAAACTTTTAATTGAATAGAAAAGAGGTCCTATATTAATATGATTAAGTTATGTGGTGTTGGTTCTGCACCAAGATGTTAGGTCATAGCTTTCCACTCAACATTTCGTTCATGATTTTTGCTCATCTTCATTTCCTTTTTGAATAAATGATGAAATATACGATCAAAGTTATTAAACTCCCAGCAGAAGTTTGAGGGTTTTTTTCCTTCGTGAATGGGGCTGTAGCTCAATCTAAATCAGGCGGTGAAAACAATTCAAAAGCTTTTAACGTCATGGACAATAACAATGGCTTTGTAGTCCCAGAGAATCTGAAGTCCGTTGTCCTATTCATCCTATTCATAACGGGCGGATTTACTTACCAATAGCACCATTATTTGCCGGAGTCAATGGAACGTGGTGTACATCCCTTGGTCACTGATATTCAGGGGAAAAAGGAAATGACATTTAATTCATTTTCAAGAAAATGTGCACATACTAGAAGTGAGAACACGCGTAGAACTGATTTTAATAACTTAAGACAATTTATTTTAGCAAAATAATGTACTTTTTAGGATAACTAATATCAACCTTGTTTTATTAGATATATAATGTTTTTCAACGGTTTCTAGACTAGTTTTTTGTGCTGATTCTGAATCCGATGGATGCCAGACGAGCAACCTTGAGCATTTTTGTAGAAACAAAAATTTCACCCCTTGTTCACTCAAAAATTGTAATTTTTCAGCCTGTCTCGTTAAAACATTCATTATAACCAATTAACATATGATTCTATAACCACGTAATCAATGAATTCAATATGGCCGTCAATACAATAAAGTGTCTGATCGTGAACTACTTTTGACTGCAGGTTGGTAATTTGGTATCTATCTTGGTGTTTTGGCAGTCAAAAAAATTAATTAAAACCATAAGAAATATTTTTTTTAAATGTGATAATAAATTCCTTCATTATAGGATCCAAGATGGCTTCCGATACTCTAGTATGGCTATAATTGATAGCTGTGTCTAACCTACTACTGCAATGTTTGTGTATATCCCTGTAAGTCAGTCAGATCAATGTACACATCATTAGGTAATCAGAGGAATCGATGCATGTAAGATGCCATCCTAGATGGGTATCCAATATGGCTGGAAATAGCATTTACTAAGCGGCGAAAAATCCGATCACCAATAGTCTAGAGATATTATGTTTCTTTGTTTTTTGCAGGTTTCGGGCGTACATTGGCATCCATATTGGGATATTTGATGAAAAACGACCCAAAAACACTTAAGATAGCCTTACTGGGATTTTTGGAAGTGATAATCTAACTAAAAACCACAAAAAATATATCTTTAGCCTATAGCGTGAATGAATTACTGACCTTTACTGATTGACATTTGCAACCATATTGAACACATATCTAGGATGCCATCTTGCAGATATCAATCACTTTGATTATGTTATGATCTTTAAATTGCGCTGAATGAGTTATAGTGATATACACAAACATGGCAGTTCTTGGGTATAATGTAGTAATGAATTTTGCTATTTTGGAGCCATCTTGAATGGCTTATTGATTTGATTGATTATCAAATTGTTGAAAGCTATTCTTAATAGTTTCT
>JAMKCH010072962.1:0-13878 GCA_023653785.1 Ophioderma brevispina | reverse complement strand
GCACGGCGTCCGAGAGGACCGCCCGAAAAATGGGGCCGAAACTCTAGGGGTAGCAGGCCGGTACGGCAACTGACTTCCACCGAATCGTAGGACGATGGCGGGACCCTTATGGGTCGCCCCAGCTCTGCAATGGGTCTCGTAATTCCATGCGAATCGTCCTCGGCCGCGGCTCCTCCTGGCTGTAGTGCCGGTGGGTTGACGCTCCCTGTGGGAGGATTTCCGTCCACGGGACCTGCAACCCCTGGGGGCGGTCTCTGGCGGAGGGTGTGAGGCAGTGGAGTTCGGAGTAGAAGGCAGAGTGAAGTGAAACCCTGTGCCATAGATGACGGGGGATTAGCCCGAGGGGAAGGCACGGCTCTGCGGCTGCTGGTCCGATTGCCTGGCTTCCTCATCACTTTGTGGGAGGAATGACGGAGGGGGGGCAGGTACACGGTTTCACAGTGAGGAACTTGCCATTTACAGAGGGGAACGGCGGGTGAGATAGGACCCCCAAACCCCCCCCCAATTTTTTTTTCCCATCTCGTCTAGGCCCTTATGAGGGGCCGACGGAGGTTGGGATTGATCTTCGTCGACTGTACGGTCGGAGGGAGGACAAGGTTTGGTCCACTAGACGTTGGACGGGGCAAACTGGGGGGACTGGGTGTCCCCTTTTCCCTAGCGGACGGCCTCCTGCGCCAGGTCTCACGGACTTGGCCTTTTGATTGAGGTGCTGTCCATATTGGTGTCGCTGATTGGTCCTATCTGTAAAATAGAATTAAGAAATTAACAGATAGTAACCGGGAGTAAGAGAGCGCGAGGGGTACCCCCAAAAAGAAAATAAACTGGGACCAAGCCAGACCCCCGAAAGAAGATCTATTCCATCGACCGGGAACCCGTCGGGGCTGCCCCTTAGAGTTCCCCTGACCTAGGAAGGGGGCCCACCTCCTCCACGTAAGCCCGACGGGGGAGAGAGACCCTCGACCGTGTCCGACCTCGTACCAAAAGTCCCGACCTCTGTGAGGAGGGAGGGGGATAGGGGTGGACTTCCTATGTAAACTCGATAATGGGATGGTGGGGGCGGTGGTGTGGGTAAAAGGCCCCGTCCTTCCGCCTCAAGTTATAGGCAACCAGTCTACCCATCTCCCCCCGGGACTGGCGAGCGACAAGGAGAGGGAAAGGGTCCGGGGCGGACTTGCTACGATTGGAACTCGAAGGATGGCAGGAGCGGGGAGCCCCAGACCTTCAACTTCAAGTTTAGGGGACTATCCAGCGACCCGTTCGAACCCCCCCCCCCACCCCGCGGGACCCGAGCAATACCAGGGGGAGGGGGTGGCGGGATAGAGTGGGAAAAGGTCCCCCCCTTCCGAACTCATAAAAGGGAGAAAGAACCCAGGGACCTGAAAGGAAGGACCTAATTAAACCCACTTCCGGTTTGAGGAGGGGTGTCCAAAACACACTTAGATCGTACCAACAATTCCCTAGTCGATGGGGAGTCTCTCGGTGAAAAAAAGTGGGCATGGTCCATTTGGGGTGACCCCCAATCTGACTTAAAAACGCCCCCAAAACTCCCTCTATGGACCAGGGACACCCAACAACCTCGGATGGAGGCCACCGGGGGGGGGAGCGAGCCCCAGGGGGCACAAGGCAAAAAACACCAAAAATGACTTATGGAACCACAGGCGCACCTACCTGAAAGTCAAAAAAAAATGAATACCAGCCTGCAAAGATCCGATCAGGATCGTTTTTACCATACCTAAAAATAATATAGTTTTTGGACCAAACGGCAATCATAAAAACCACCGTTTTAGGCACGACGGACTGACCATATAAATACTCAACATTGCGCGTATATCGAGCTTAGATTGTTTACACTTTTCCTGGCCATAGCCTGATCAGATAAAAACAGGTGAGAGAAGGTTGTAAAATCACCCGTTCTCCAGGAAAACGTCCTCGTCATAAAGACGTGAGGATAGAAGTTGTGATGATAAGAGGGGACCGCAACAAATCTAGGGTAGGATAGGCGGTTCTCTACATGAATTACAATCGATATACTGGCGCGATAAAAACATCGAAAAATTACATTCTTAACTCGCGAAAACACTAAAATCTTTGGCTACATTTTTGTATAAGGATACACAGTGCTCGACGACGGGTCTTCTGGTAAGTGCAGTATTGCCGGCCAGGATGGAAAGATTTTTTCCGGTGTCTTTTTTCTGTTTGAAAGATTTTTTTCCGGTAGACATCAGACGATAAGCATGCTCCCAATTGAGAAACAATTTGATAAGAACGACTCACTGCGCATGGGCGGGGAGTTGCCCGAAAGTAGGTGGCACACTATCGGCGGATATTTCGCTGTTTAGCGAAATTTTTAATGTGGTATAGAGGTTTCGGGTCGAGCCCAAATGAGACATTTGTGCAATAGTAAGGTCGCGGAGGGTTGCTATCGACGAGCGAAGGTATCGTCTGCATACATCCACACGTACAGGAAAGTTACCAGAGTTATAAGAAATTATTACAAAAAATGATTGAATACTAATGGGGCCTGAATAGACCCTTGAGGAACACCAATATCTACCAACCTCTAAAATCAGAATGAGTGTGGAATTAATATTGACAGCTTGAGATTTATCCTGAGATATGATTGAACCAATAAGGCACTGCCATGATTACCGTACGACTCAGGTTTTAACGACTATGCCATACATCTGGTTTGAATCATAGTATGGGAGGGGGAAGGGTGGTGTGTGAGGGGCAGGGGGGTAGGGTGTTTTTGTTTGGGGAGGGCGAAGGGTGGGGCGTTGATGAGGGGGGATGGGTTGGTGATGCGGTAAGGGTGGTGTGTTGGAGAGGGGTGTTTAGGGTGTGGGGGCGGGGGGGATTGTGCCAGGAGGGGTATGCGTTGGGGAAGGGTCGGAACGGGAAGGGGCGGAGTGGGTTGCATCGGGGAGAGGGAGGGTGGGGTGCGTTGGGGGAGGGGCGGGGTAAGGCACATCGGGGAGGGGGCCATGGGGAAGGGAAGGTTGGGGTGCATTGGAGAGGGGGAAGGGTGGCGTGACCGCATGTGACCATTGTGAATCATGTGACCTTGTGACCTTTTGTGACCCCATGTGACATGTGACATTGGGGAACTCATGGACCTCTGTGATCTCATGTGACATTGGTGATTTATTGTAACCTGGTGGATGATCTCATGTCACTGGCTTCATTAACATGAACCCCGACGGCAGATAACCACTAGGGCCAACGAATCCGCCATGTATTTTTCTAGTTGGCAGTTTTGAAGCAAGAAAAGACCATTGCAACTATCCATTTTGTGAAATATGAATCGATTGGAGGTGCATTTCCCATTTGGCCATTATTCACTCAGAAGATTATAAAATAATTCTGTTTTGCAACATTTGACTACTCATGTCACTATGAGGGAATAAGACATATGAAAAGGTTGCACCATGCAAAATATTCAATTTTGAAAAATCTGAAGGGTGCACTATTTCAAATGGTCGGGTGTCTCTTAACACCTTCTAATGCACACAAGCAGCATTTTATAATACCAGCCACATGGATGATCGAGATTCGATCACTTGAGCAAGTAAGTGTTAAAGTATATGGTTTATGCAGATAAATAAAGAGGGAAATGGTAGCAGGAAAGTAGTTTAGCTATGACCTGGTACTGCTCTGTCTTAAAAAAAAGTTGTGGCAGATACAGGTACATGACTTCCCCAAAAGCAGGTTTGTGTTAAAAATAAAGGTGCAACAAGGGTACGATTCATTGCCTCCATATATGTCTGTGATATGTAGTGGTGATTCAATAGCTTAGATTAGACATTCAATAGATTAATTGCCTACCTTTGTTTGGCTACAGAAAATGCCTTAAATGACAACAAAAGCGATTGTGTCTTGCTTATATTTAATAAAATAGGCTGAATTCCATTTGCTCCTATAGGAAATTTAACAAATTTCCAAGTTTGGATACCCAAAGAAATCATTCTCAGCTTAATCCTCATGATGGGGCTATTTGAAAGGACGGTTTACACCATGTGAAAAAAATTCAAGAATTTTCAGATTTTTAGGCACACCGTGCGATTGAAATCTCTATGTGCACCTTAATTTCAACCTGGAAAATAAAACAGCCATATGAACTCTTGGTGACCCCTGAGATGAATATACCTGATAGAGATAGAGATTGGAAGCAAAGTTGTGATCCATTGTTAACAGCTCTAGCTATCGAACCAAGTCGTTTCAGCTTGGCAACATGAATTGGCCGCATGAGTGAGGGTATCCTGTAGATCAAGCAATTTTACCTAATTTGCTGCTCAATTCAGGGAACATAACATGAATTTAATTTTTGGGACTCTAGCTCAAAATTAACAACTATGGGTGTTGGATATAACTTTATTTCATAAGACGTAAGTCAAAATTAAAACAAACAAATGTCCCAAGATCCCATTACTGTAAAATATAGAGTTTGTTCAATTCTTGTGATAATGAAAGAGAAATAACATTTTAATTAACTCAGTCTTCTTCTCTTATCGGGTCCAAACACTGTGGTTCTCAAATATGATCCAGCCAGAGATTGGGTACAACATTTCTGTGCTTCACTTGAATTCCGCAACGTCCTTGTTTGTGCATTGTTGCTCCAGCAGTGTGCAGAACCAGAGGTGTTCCATTATCTGTGGTGCTGCTCCAAACCACAGGTGTATCCTGATCTGCTCAGGTAGCCCCCTCTTCTGCAAGAAAACCCAGAGCGGCAAGTTCAGTTCCTCAATTGTTGAGGCATCGCCATTCAGACCTGAGGATCGCTCCAGGTGGGAGATGCTCACAGGTCAATACGATAGATGTACTGGTTGATGGCAAGTCTTATTTTCCACAAGGCGACTCTATTGACCTCCTTAGAGACTGTTGTAAGGCGTTTGGAATTGCTTAAGAAACTCTCCTGGATTAAGGAGGTTGACAGCAGGTGGTGTCCAGACATAGGGTGCTCAATTGGATTACTTGGCAGCTACGCTCGTGCAGGCTCGCTCCGCTACGACGGATGTCTGGGGAGTCAATTCCTGCTGGAGGACAAGTTTTCCGTTGCTGTTGGACGGAGGACATCTGTGATAAGCCGGCCGGAGGCATTTAAAATGGATCAAGCTTCTTGGATGGGTGGTATCTTTCCCATACAGGGCAGGCATACTCTGCACGAGTAGTACAGGGCAAGTCCGTCGACTTAGGTATATATGTGGGCAAGCACCCATCTTGTGCCAGTGAGTTTTCAAGATTTATTGAGTGAACATACTTATCTTCGTTTAAACTCAGGATATTTTGAAACATATTCCAAAATGTCATTAATAAATTCGATCTTGAGTAATTCTACCTATAGTTGACAAATGAGTGTACAAAAATGGGAGTCATTTAATTTCCATGGCTTAGATGTAACCAGTCATGAGTTATACTAAAAACTGTGTTCTAAGGCTTTTGACAAATAACCTGCATGTGTGAGCATCATTTATTTAAAAATAGCCACTAAACTCAAATCTTGGGTATACATTGAATGTATTGAAAGAATGATTGATGGTTCTCGATCAGGTGTAAGAACCCTAACAATACGTACCAGTTGCTGCAATGCTGCAAACAATCTGTTGATTACTGCTTCTCAAATTCGGTGTTATTCGTCTCAGGGGACCCTTATCATAGTTTTCTAAAAGTGTACATTTACATTTCACTCAGATATGGATCAGAAGAAACCATGGAAAGTATAAAGCATGGACTGTGCAAATATGCAGTGACGAGCAATTTGCAATGTTGTACTCGCATAGTTTAGTAACCTATTATGTCACTACCCTGAGAGGAGAAGAATCAAACCATGTGCGTATAATAAACCAAGTACGAAACCTATTACAAAATATCAGTATCTGTAGAAAGATGGTTTTGACTAGGTAAAACAAAACAAACATGAAATTATATGTACTGGTGAGAAACATCTCCAAACTATCAGCATGTGAGAGAAATTTATTACAAGATTAACAAGAAACATGAAATGATAAATCAGGTGATAAACTTCACAAAATGTCAGTCTGTGACAAGAGATTTTGTTTTGATAGAAACAAAATAGCCGACACGAAAGAATACCACCACTGGTAAAAAACCTTCAACAAAGCAGCATGTGAAAACGAGGTTCATTTAGGAACGACTGACAATAGAGAAGGCATTGAAAGAACACATAAGCGTGTAAAACCTTAAAAATGCAGCACTGTGGAGGAAATTGGCGATTTCTACTGCCATGTCAAAAGAAAGCACATGAAAGTTACAACATACAGGTGTAAAACCCCACAAATGTAAGCACTGTGAAAAAGAATTTGTTACTGCCAAGTCGCAAAGAGAGAAAATACAGAAAAGATACATTTAAGGTAAAAAAGCTCACAAATGTCAGTATCTGTGTGAAAGATGATTCAGGACTGCTACTAACAAGAGGAGGCATGAAAAGATACAATACAGGTGAAAAAAAACATCACAAAGGTCAGGCATTGTGAAAGCGATTGATTCTCCAGTTACAAGAAGAGAACATGAAGAGGAATACAGGTGAACAACATCACAAATTCAGTTACTGCGAGAAGAGATTGTTTTCAGTGGCTACAAAAACCAGCATGAAGATACATAAGGGGAACAACCTTACAAATGTCAGTAATGTGAAAGGAGATTCATTAATGCTAATACACAAGAAAAAACATGAACTGACACTGTCTCATGCTAAGTGAAAAACCCTCACAAATGTCAGATTGGGAAAAGAGATTTACTACCACTTCTTATAGAAAAGAACATGAATTGACACCCCATACAGGTGAACAACTTACAAATGTCAGTATTGAAAGAAATCATTAATGCTCATCACAGAAAACATGAACTGTCTCTTTTAAGTGAAAAACCTCACAAATGTCAGGTCCTGTGATGTGAAAAGAGATCAGTTCTACTTTCATACAAAGGCCAACATGAAAGGGAAGGATACATACAGGTGAAGGACCTCACAAATGTCAGTAATGTGAAAGAGAGATTATACTGCTGGTCACAGAAACAACATGACACCACCCCGACCCCCCCCCACCACAGGTGAAAAACTCAACAAAGTCAGCACGTGAAAAGAGATTTATTATGCTGGTCCAAAGAAGCGACATGAAATGAGACATACTGGTGAAGGACCTCACAAATGTCAGTAGTGTGAAAAAAAGCTTTGTTAGGTTTTGGACATGAACAAACAGAAAGGACACATGCAAGTGAAAAGGCGGGCCTTGAGAACACATTGGCATCTCTCCAGCAGTTTCCCAGGACCCCAGTTGAAGCAGTATAATTCAGTTCGTAAAGGAATAAGCAGTGATAAGGCTGAAATGTAGATATACACAAGCAGGTCTCAAACCACAAGGGTCGCCGGCTTCGCATGGCCAGCTTTCACTCACTCTCTTATAAACTTGACCTCAGAAGACCTTGACATTTGCAATTGACCCGGACCTGATTATCATATTGAATGTTCCCTCATACATGTATGCCTAAGTGGTTGCAAACTAGACTTCACCTTTCAAAAAATGCCAATTTGATGTTTTCAGTCCATAACTGACCTAGATGACCTTGACCTTGGTATGTGACCCGTGACCACATTATCATATGTAAGCATCTTAAGGGGCAACATGACTCAATTTCTGTAGCAATTGTCTTTTTCTTGAATGCGGCCAAATAGGTTTTGCCCCTGTTTATAAACTCTATCTTCATCCATGACCTTTGACCTGGGTATGGGACCTTTGACCTCATTATCTATTGAAGGTTCCCAAGGGCTTTGAATTCAAGTTCTGTATGTATTGGCAAATGTTCAAATGAATGCCAAAATTTATGTTTTAGCTATTTAATATTACTTATCTTAGCGTAATCACAAGTCATTGGTAAATGGTAATTTATTTACGTGACCTCACATGACGCTTGACCTTGGTATGTGACCCGTGTCCTCGATCAATGAAGTTAGTAAGGGAATCTATGATCAAGTTTTGTAACTATTGACTGTACTTTCAAATTATGTCATCTGATATTTTGGCCCATTTATAACTTGACCTTATTGATTTTTGACATGGTATGTGACCTGATCTCATCATCATATGGAGGTTCCAAGGGGCCATCTATGACTAAGTTCTGTGCCATTGGACTTACACGTCTCGAAGTGAGGATCCTTTATTCGGAAAAACATTACCTTTGAAAACATGGCAATAAGGCGCACCAACAGCATATACGGGCACACGGTAGACAGAATTAAAGACACGATCCGTGATTTAAAAAATTTTGAAATTTGTAGGAATAGCTTAACGGTGAAGGATAAGTCTGTTAGGAATTCTCATAAGGTACTTTTTCCAGCTGTAGAAGGCAAGGAAAGGAAAGAGAAGAAAAGGTAGTGTTCAAAGATAATGAATTTCTCCATTCAATTACGTGTGGTAGTAGTGGCATTGTGCGGACTAGTAATGACTAAAATCTCCGATTGTCCTTATTAGGTGTTCTGGTTTATCAACAAGCGGCTCGAAGCCTTCCCAAGTACCTTTTCGCCTACAAATTCGTGTTCTTTTTTTTTTTTTCCATTTACTGTGCCACCGGGAACCTTCATAGCAATACCACGTAATCATAGTTCCGCACAACAAACGCCCTTGTAACGATATCGCGGAGCTGCGCTAAGTCAGTGGTTGAATTTCTAAATGTATAGTTGTGAAGATCAAGAATGATTTCGATTGTTGCGCTTAATTTGTGTAAACATTATTCAATATTTCTTAGAATCTTCAGTGGAATTTTTTGAAACCAGCCGAAGATGGATCAACGTAGGGCATTTAGAGGATGGCGATTGAGGCGAACTAGGAATTGAAGTGGATGCCTCCCTAACGTCCGCAGCGGGCACATGATTAAAAAACGACGTCGTATATGAGGACGGCATTACAAGCTTACATGATTTACTCACAACAGGGTATTGTCTGTGTTTTCAAATTCCACTCGTACTTCGTAATGCTTTCGCCAACATCATCCCTACTTTAAAGATAAATTCAGTTAATACAAGTGCAGTGGGATATACCAGCATTTTTACTATTTGTAAACTGTTGTTGGTCATTTGGTAAGATTACTAAGAATAGGCGGCAACTGGGGCAGGTAACCGGGGACGGTAACTAGAGTCTAGGATTAGGAAGTGGAGTCTGAGTGAGTGAGTCTAGGCAAGGATCATATGATTTGTATCAGGATAGAACGGTTGGCTAGGAATATCGGCCTTGCATCATGGCATGTTTATTTTTTGAATTGGCACTTAAATCATGTGCAGTACTAACATTTGAGTTGTGTACGTGTGACCGTGTGCTATCTAGCGTATAGGCTGTTGGTTGTTACACTGATCAGATGTTACCTCCCCGGCGACAAAGAAAGACATGGGTCATCACGCCATTATCAGTCGATAATTATGGTTGCGCGCGCAAAGGATTATGGGGCTGGGCCTCCGAGCTGCGTCTGGTCTTATCATTTGAGGGGGATGTTAGGATAACCTGTACTTGTAGTTAAGCAAAATCGATTTGATAGGATTTTTTCGATTTGACGGATTTAGCAAATCACTGATAGTGTCTTTAAGGACTGTAAGTGGCACCTCCTGCAAATTGCAGGCACACAAAAATGGAGGTGCCACAAAATCAGGTGTAGCTTTTGGCTGCTTGATTTGTATTCATGAATTTCAATAGCTATTCGCATATTTTTGACATTTCTGGTTAAGTCAGCGGTAAGTGTATACTTATGCCATATTTTGCAATTTGCATCTGTTTTTTTAAGTTTAATCACCCTCTCCAACACCCCCCCTATTAATAGGGTAAATATGTAGAGTTTTATGGGTCATGGGATAATTATTCAGTACCAAGCCAGTCGGGATTTTCAATGTTGTAACAGTTTGTAGAAGTGATATTACATTAAAGGCTGACTCAGAGATTTCAAAATAATTGTTTGTGTGGACATGAAACACATGAAGGCACACATGCAAGTGAAAAGGCGTGGCCCTTGAGACTCAAATTTGGCATTCTCCAGCAGTTCCCAAGACCCCCAGTTGAACATAAAGATCAGGTCTTTAAAGGAATAAGCATGTGTACTTGCTGAAAGAATAAACACGCCAGTTCTCAAACCACAAGTGTCGCCTGGCTTCGCAGGCCATCTTTCCCTATCCTCTTTTATAACTTGACCTCAGAAGACCTTTGACATTTGCAATTGACAGGGACCTTATTATAATATGAATGTTCCCTATTACATGTAAGGGGCCCTTAAAAGGGTTGGTTCCAATTAGACTTCAACCTTTCAAAAAATGCCAATTTGATGTTTTCAGTACATTAACTGACCTAGAGTGACCCTTGCTTGGTATGTGACCCTTGACCACATTATCATATAAAGCTATCTAGGGGCATAAATGTACCAAGTTTGTAGCAATTGTCTTTTTCTTGAATGCGGCCAAATTTATGTTTTTTAAAGCCCATGTTATAACTCTATCTCATGACCTTGACCTTGGTTACTGTGACTTTGACTCATTATCTTATGAATGTTCCCAAGGGGCTTTGAAGAATTCAAGTTCTGTAGCTATTGGACTAAATTTTCAATGAACCAAATTTAATGTTTTTCAGCTATTTTATTACTCTGATCTAGCGTAATCCACAAGCCTTGGTCAATGGGTAATTTTATACTTGACCTCACATGACCTTTGAACCCTTGGGTAATGTTACCCTTGATCTCATCATATGAAAGGTAGTAAGGGACATCTATGATCCAAGTTTTGAACTATTGGACTTTTAATTTTCAAATTATGTCAATCGAGATTGTGGCCCATTTTATAACCTTGACCTCATAGATTTTGACCTTGGTATGTGACCCGTGGATCTCATCATCCATAGGGAGGTTTCCAAGGGGGCAGCTATGACTTCATTTCTGTTTGCCATTGGACTTACACTTCTCGAATGAGGAACTTTCTCCTAAACATTTAACTTTGAAAAACATGGGGCAAACGGCCACACGCCATACGGTCATACGGTCAGACAGAATAAAGGACACTATCCCCAGTGATTTGAAAAAAATATTTGAAATTTGTAGGAATGCTGCAAAGGAAGGATAAGTCTGTAGAAGTCTCATAAGGTTACCTTTTCAGCTGTTAGAATGGAAAGAAAAGGAAGAAAAACGAAAGAAAGGAGAAAAAAGGTTTAGTGTTCCAAGATACCGATTCTTCCATTCAATTACGTGTGGTAGAAGTGTCCGTTCGGACAGTAATGACTAATTAAATCTCCGATTTTTGTTTTTGTCCTTATTAGGTTGCTCTGGTCCTTATCAACAGCGGCTCGAAAGACCTTCCCAAGTACCTTTTCGCCTACAAATTAGTTTCCGTGCCACCGGGAAACACTCTCCTAGCCAATCAAACGTAATAATAGTTCCGCACAACAAACGCCCCTTTTATATTATCGAGAGCTGCGCTTTAAGTCTAGGGGGTTGAATTTCTAATGTATAGTTTGTGAACGGTCAAGAAGATGATTCTCGATTGTTATGCGCTTCTTTGTGTAAACGGTATTTTCAAGATTTCTTTCATCTCTTCAGAATTCTTGAAACCAGCCAGAAGGAAACGCTGTATCAACGAGGGCATTTAGAGCGTGCGATTGATTGACCGAACAGGAATTGAGTGGATGCTCCCCTAACGTCCGCCAGCGGAATGAATTAACAAAGACGCGTAATATGAGACTATTTACAGGCTTTACCATTGATTTACGTCACAACAGGGTTATCAGCTCTGTGTTTACAAATTTCAACCGTTGACTTTCGTTTTAATGCTTTCGCCCACATCATTCCCTTACTTTAAAGATAAATTCTAGTAATTACAAGTTCGTGGATATAGCCAGCATTTTTACGTATTTGTATAACGGTTTGTTGGGTCATTTGGTTTAAGATGTACTAAGAAATAGGCGGCAAACTATGGGCAGGTAAACCCGGGGACGGTAACTTGGTGGATGAGTGAGTATGAGTGAGTGAGTCTAGGCAAGGACATAATTGATTTGTCGGGCTAGGAAACTGGGCTCTAGGAATATCGGATTGCATCATTGCATGTTTATTCTTTTGACTGGCAACTTTAAATTATGGCAGTACTTAACATTGAGTTTGTGGGTCCGTTCGTGGACCGGGTACTCTAGAAGTATAGCTGTCTGTGTTGTTACACTTGACCGATGTTACCTTCCGGCGACAAAGACAGAAAATGGAGTCCATTACGCGTTACCAGTCGTTAATATGGTTCGCGCGCAACGGATTATGGGGGCTGGCCTCCGAGCTGATGTTGGTCTGATCATTGCAGGGATGTTAGGATAACTGTACTTGTTACTACATGCTCAAATCTGATTTTTGATGATTTTTATCGATTTGCTGATTTAGCAAATCACTGATAGTGTCTTTAAGGACTGGTAAGTGATCACCCTGCAATTTTTGCAGGCAACACAAAAATGGAGGTGCCACAAAATCAGGTGTAGCTTTTTGACTGCTTTATTTGTATATTCATGAATTTCAATTAGCTTATTCGCATATTTTTTAGACATTTCGGTATCAGCGGTAAGTGTCTACTTATGGCTATATTTGCAATTTGCATCTGTTTTAAAGTTTTCACCTCTCAAACACCCCCCATATGGGTAATAATGTAGAGTTTTATGGGTCATGGATAACTAGTTCAGTACCATATGTCCAGTTCTGGGATTTTCAATTTGTAACGTTGTAGAAGTGATAATTGAAATTAAAGGCTGGACTCAGAGATTGCAAAAGAATATATTTTTTGTGTCGTAATTAAAAATAGTCATCTAGAACTAAAGATAGTCACCTAAAATTCTTAAATTTAACAGTTAGGGATGAATCAGATTTTTCATTTTCAGCATTAAACATTTATGCATTGGTATAACAAGTACAGATATCATGTGTAACAAAATTCTGGCCTGGAAGTTTATAAACAAAAGTTGTGATTTTTATATGAAAGACTAGATCTTGAGCTTAGTTATTTCATATTAATGCAAAAAACATGAATTGTTTGAAAATGGAAAATTTAAAGGGAACGTATTAGATAAAACATCATACAATATCTCTATTAAAATATATTTGACCACATATCGAGTGGTTTAATCGAAAACAGATATATTAACAACAATGACCTAAAAAACCATCTAGTGTGCATGTGCATATTTAAAAAGGTTATCAAATATGGCGGCTTGTTTGCGTCATACACGCCATTGGAAATACACGTAGACAAGCAATCACATGTGAAGGTATACGATGCTACTGTGCCGCTCCGTAAACACTTACAATCCCCATTACACTAGCGCGAATTTCAAATAGCGCCATGGTCAGACAAAATGTTTTTCAAATTCATTTTCTATGGTTAGTATAATCCTGTTATCATGGAAACTCCGAGCTATTTGATATGTTTCAATAATTATTTTTTATAGCATAAATTGTGTAAGTTTTCCTTATTTCAGGTTCTCTTGAAGTGATTATAAATTTGACCATTCGAGGTAACCCAAAAGTGGACTTCACTCTAGGATAAGACCGTGTCGGGCGGGTTCCTGGCTTCCCGCGACCCCGGATATGTCACAGCCCAAAGACCTGTCCAGCGCACCAACTCAAATTTAAAACAAAAATAAGAGTCTTACAAAACTCCCCATAATTGGTACTGCGTTGAGTCAACTATTAAGATGGAAGATTTAGTATCTTCTGTCATGGACGACGGAAATCAAAGCATAGTTTTCTATACGGATGATAACGATAGCAGGTATTGTTCAAAACAAGGTTTTACGGTTTTCTTTTGTACTTTTTGTCACACATACACTTCAAAAAACATTATCGGTAGGTGGTCTACAACCGATCCAGTGCAAT
>JAMKCH010072958.1:0-20683 GCA_023653785.1 Ophioderma brevispina | reverse complement strand
TACACTTTGAAAAAAAAGTTACGGCGCGGACCCCTACCATGTGGAAATTGGCCCAAGATCTAACTAGAACAAGAAAAATATCGCTAGCTCCTTTTTTTGCGCTGAAGTCACATTCTTCTCTTGTGACTTTAGGGATATAGATGGAATTTGCATGTTTTATTTCCTTTTTTCCTTAAATGTTAAACAAAAACATCTATTACTGCAAACATTGGGTTGTTAAAATGTGTTAAATGTAATTACTAGTATCTATGTAAATTTGAAAACCATTTCATTTTTTGTATCCTTGGTGTGGGGGATCGTACTTTTAAGAAAGAAAAAAAAAAACAAATTGGGAAAGCGTAACTGGAGTAAAATAACAGAATACAACCGTGATCTTATATACAGATGGTCTTTGGGAGTCGGCATAGGACGCTCTTAATTCAAGAAACCGTGACAAATTGAAACGATTTGTGTTTTTTTTGTCTTCCCTTTCAAGTAGAATTATAATCATGATGACACAAGCATTGGTCACCATCTTGGAACATGTCAACTCATTTTAACATAAGACTATCAGATGCTTTATGTTAAGAGCATCAAACAATATTGGTTCAAAGCATGGCACGGCCATTAAAGGATCTGTAAAACCAATTCTCTCTATGTTAGATCGGGCGACAGGCTTATTTGAATTGAGGGACACTCCTAAAAGTGAAAATATGTAACTCCAAGGTCTTTTGGAGGGGGGGAAATTTCCAAGTCTTCAAGAGTGGGACCGATGAATCAAAAAGATTTCACTCTTTCACATTAAGAGAAAAGGTCTAATCAAGGTTGGAATCCCCCGTGTTTGTCATACATGCTATAAAATAAACAACAAGAACGCTTAAATGGAACGCCCACACGGCTCTTCGCTAAATTATGGGGGGTTGTTTGAGTGGTTGGTTTTGGTTTGCAAACTATTGGATATTCGTTATGTGAAAATGAAAATAAGATCAGAATACGCATTTCCTTTCAGATTAAAGCATAAAAAAATGGCCAACAAACAACAAATGAGTGTGTAATCTTTCGGGTTAACAATTGAAACTACGTTTTTTTTTTTTTTTATTTTAAGGAAATACAGGCAAAATTTGGGAGGTCTTAGGGTTTATACGCAAACGGTTTGTATGATCGTAGTTATTTTGATAACAATAAAAAGAAGATTCATTACTATTACATTGGATACTAAATTACTACCAATGGGTTTTATTTTGTTGGCATAATACACCTTAGACGGTGATTGATTACCTTATCTACCAAGGGGGGGGGGATATCCAGAAACTTTCCTCCGGTGTGCTTTAAATGACAAAAAAAGGCTTTCATAAAAAGATTCCAGGTGTTGTTCTCATCCTTTCTGGTCCATTTTTATCGAAACAATCTGAAAAGTAGCCCCTTGCCCGGGGTAAGGATACCGCATATGTCGAAGGGTAGGGGCCGGTGGTTGCTATACCAAAGATGAAATTTTTTGCTAAATTTTTGAAACTATCTTCACCAGTATGGCTCTAACTCTAAAAAACTCTATTTTATTGTAAAAATTTATCAATTAGAACTACAAAACCCCATGAAAATCCGATTCACTCACTTATTAGCGCAAAATTGGATTTTTCTGTGGAACATTACATTTTCGCCAACTCGCGAACTTTGTGAAGTCATTGTGACGCTATACTAGGTATTTTTGGTACTTCGTTTAAAAGCTTCTAGGTAATCAGTCCCTCATCTGTTGGTTACTTTAGCGAAAACAAATGGGTACACCCTTCACCGGGGTTAGGGAGCCGTCGAAGTCGAAGGGTTAAGATGTGGTAAGTGTCATGCACCAAAATATCATTTTTGGTAGGTAGGCAATCATAAGAAGTTTTTTTAAAAACGATTTTTTTTTTACCCCAAAGGTCCAATCTTGATGACGTCATCATTTTTCGTCCATATGCCCTACTAAAAATATATTTTTGGAAATCAAATGTTCATATTCTTGCTCAAGTACATCCTAATACATATAAAATAAGTTAAAATGGGTTAAATGGTTGCCCAGAGTTGTTGTCAGAGAAAATAGCTACTTTTCATGCCCAAAAAACAAGTAAAATCAGAAATTGAGAAAATCGCCGGTTAACCCTTGTTTTGTACAATAGTCAATTAAAGAATTCTTAATATTTTAAGTTTCAGTTTGAGTTACGTCTTCTGTTTTCAACCTCGATATTAACCTCTACGAGGGCATTACAGTGATCATATTTTATGATATGGTTAAAGGGTCTTATAAATAATATTGCATGTCGTCTTCGCAATACTGTTGGTTTATGGAGTTGGTATGGCATTCACATCCTATACACTGTTAAAAATAAACCTGTAAAAAAAACAGGCATTTGAATGGCAGCTGGACTCACTACAGGCAGAAAGTTAAAATAACTGGAGCATAAAATACGAAACCATTGAAGGGGAACGTAAAATAACGGCCCCCGTTTCCGTAAATAAATCTCAGCTTAACGTTATTGTTGTTGGTTTTTGACGTGTTTCATCAAACAATATAAGAATTAAACGTTATTACAAATGTTTCACGTTGTAGCTATGGCATCATACAAACGTTGTATTTACGTTACACGTGGTTGTAAAAACGTTACGTCAGGCAAACCAATTTTGAGGAAAAAAAGACAGTACACAAAGGGAAAACGTGAAGAAATAAAGATTTTTAAACCAGTTAATACACTTTGTTTTAATGGTAATGTACACCTTCTAATGGTAACCATACTTAATTATCCTATGAATAAACTTAATACATTTACCTTAACACAGATTCGAACCAAGGGCCTTAAGGATTACAAGTCCATAAAACCTTAGCCACTACACTACATGGAACATTTCTGATAAGACGATTGCTAAGAATTAAATAACATATGTGTGAGTGTTGTACTATTTGTTTTCAAATTAAACGACGCGTTATTTAAACATTTTATAGGATGGTATAAACAATTTTCATAGTTCGTTCTTACATTAAAAAACAAGTAAGTACACAAGAAGTAATATTCGGAAAATATAATAGTTGGTCAGCGCGTGATAAATACTACTTTTTTCAACAATTATAGTATTATTTTGTAGCCACTGTTTATTTACATTTTATGCCTCCAAGTCTGAATTTTAGGTAGGTAGAGGTAATAAAGCGTGAAGCTTATGGGGGGTTACCGTCGTTTGAAAAGGTAAAGTCTGGTAAAATGAGGAGCATTTTAACAGTGTACATTGTGAACACAATTGATTATGAAAGGACAGCCATTGAAGGTGGCTTTTCATTTAAAAAGAATAAGACCCATCTCCTTTAACGGTAGTTGCATGAACTTTTCAAAATGGAAGGACTGTGCGACCCTCCAAATAAGTTGACAAAACCCAGGTTAGCACATGATTTATGGACATGTTAGATGTAGTGAAATATTTCCTACACTCAGTTACATCATCCAATCGCCTCTTGTCATACGATTGAGTGTGAATTTTATCATACTCTTTTGCTCGTCCCACATGAAGTCAATGTCACCTCAGCTGTAGATTTGAACTTATGTTTGGTGTAAACATAATGTTATCATCTGTTAACCACACTGATGAAATCGTATATTCTAGCATTTTAGCTTATTAGCGGAAACCATTCCGCATTTTCAAGGACCCCCACTTAGCATTAATAGAGAGGACAAGTGGCATGTTGATATTTTTTTTTTTTGGGGGGGGGGTGGAGGGAGGGGGCCGGGGGGGGGGGGTGGATAGAGTGGACGAAAAGCTATACAGGTATTTGTTTCTACCAACACATCACCACATAGACCCTTGTTATATATTATATACAATCTCAAAGGGGGACTGGGGCGTGGGACGCGGCATCCACAAACCATTGCCCCCCCCCCCCACCATAGGTGAGGGGTGTTCAAAAGCAAAGCTGGCTAGAATAGGTAACTATCATATTTCCAGGTATTGAAAACATAGCTTGGCCACCAAGCGGGACTTACAATGTTGCTCTAAACCAAAGCCTAGAGCAAAATCCTTGGAAATGGCGGCCATTATGAAAATCCAAGATGTCGCCAAACGCTTTTCAGCAAAAATGCGACCAATACTGTCTGATGAACGAGTCTACTCTTATCGAATACAGACACAATTTAAAAGGGGATTGGGGTATGGGCAAATGCTTAACAGTGACCCCCCCCCCCCCCCACCACAACCCATGTGCGAGGGGGTGTTACAAAGCATTGCTGGTTACACAGGTTTAAAAAATTAATATTTTGAACCCCAGGTATTGAAAACATAGTTTGGCCACCATGTTTGTCATACATTGCCTAAAATAAACAACAAAGAAACTCTTGAAATGAACGCCCATAACGGCTTCGCTAAATTATGGGGGGTTGAGTTGTTGGTGTCAACAACTATTGTTATATTTTCTTTATGTTGGTAACTGACAATTAAGATCAGAATAAGCAGTTCCTTTCAATAAGCAAAAATGGCCCCAAACAAACAAATCGTTTGTAATTTTTAGGTTAAAATTGGAAACGTGACGTATTTTAAAGTGAATAAAAGGGTCAAATGTTTGGGAGGGTCTTAGGGTTATGACTTCAACACGTTGTATGAATCGTGTTATTTGAACAATACAAAGAAGATATATCCATAGCTATACATTGGTACTAAATTTACTACCCCAATGGGTTTTAGTTTTGTGCATAAATATTACAACCTAGACGTGATTAACCGTCATCTTACCAATGTGGGGGGGGATTATCACATTAAACTTCCCTTGCCTTTCCCCGGTGTGGCTTAAATTACACAAAGCTTCATAAAAGCATCCAGGTAGTTGTTTTCCGTTTTCCGTCCCCCCTCCTCTCATCGCTATTCTGTTCTTTTCCTACATCGCATACACAGATCTTCCCTTCTTCACCTGCCTCTTTCCCTCTTGTTTCTTTTCTCCCCCCCTTTCTCCTTGTCTTTCATTTTTGTTCTGTCACTTCATGCGAGACCCCCTCTTACCTTTTTTTCCTGCCAGTCCTTTTTTCCCCTCTTCTACTCCCCTTGCTTGGGCTCTAAAAAAAACTCTATTTTTAAGGTAAAATTTATCAATTAGGAACCTAAAACCAAAAAACCACATGAAAATCCGATATCCCTAACATTATTGAGCGCAAAATTGATTTTTTCCTGTGGAAAATTACAATTTCGCCAACTCGCTAACTTTGTGATCATTGTGACGCTATACTAGGTATGTTGGTACTTTCGTCAAGCTTCTAGGTATCATCACTCGCCTTCGGTTATTTTTGAAAGCTCAAACCAATGGTTCGGCACCTTCACGCTGTGTTCTTGGTCCTGTTATTCCTTCTGCATTCGTCCTTTTATATGTTTTAGTTGCATGCACCCAAAGATATTTTGGTAAGGTATGCTAACATAAGAAGTTTTTTTTTAAAAAACGCTTTTTTTTTTTTTTTTTTTTTACCCATGTTTTTTTTTAAAATTTTATTACTTTCATCATTTTTTTTATATTTTGTTTTTCGTCCAATGCCCTACTAACAAATATAATTTTTTGGAATCAAATGTTTCAATTCTTTCTCGTTACATCCTAATACATATAAAATAGTTAAACTGGGTTACATGGTTGCAGAGTATGTTTGTCGGAGAAAATAGCTACTTTTTCCATGCCCAAAACACAAAGAAAATCAAGAAATTGAGAAAAAATCGCCCGGTTAACCGCTTTGTTTTGTCAACATAAGTCAATTAAAGAATTCTTTACTAATTATTTTTATTTTCAAGCAGTTTTGGGTCGTTCCAGTCCTTTCTGTTTGTAAAACCTCGCATTAACCTCTACGGGGCATTACAGTGATCAATTTATGATATGGTTAAAGGGTCTTATAAAGTACTATTGCATCTCTTCTTCTAATCTTCTTCGCAATACATGTTGGTTTATGGATTGTATGGCATCCACATCCTATACACTGTTTAAAAAATAAACCTGTAAAAAAAACAGGCAATTGACTGGCAGCGGGACTCACTACAATGCGAACGTAAAATAACTGTAGCCATAAAAATGCGAAACCATTGCAGGGAACGTAAAATCACGGCGTAAAAAATCTCATCTTCAACGTTTATACATTGTTGTTTTGCCTTGTTCAACAATAATTAAGAATTAAAACGGGTATTACAAATTTTTCACGGTTGTTAGCTATGGCATCATACCACCGTTGTATTTACGTCATATCACCACGTTGTTGTAAAAAAGTTTATATCAGGCAAACAATTTTGAGAAAAAACGATAAAAACAAAGGGAAAACGTGAAGAAATTAAAGGATTTAAAAAACCAGTTAATACACTTTGTTTTTATATTGTAATGTACCACATTCTAAATTTCCCCGAATGACTTACTCCTCACTTAAGTCACCTCATACACTTTCCCACATTCCCCCTCTTCGCCCCCTTTCCTTCCTCGGTTCGCCCTGTCCGTCCACCATCTCCCCTCCCCTCCTTCCCGTTCTCTCCTCTCTGTCTCCCTCCCTTCTCCATATGTGGTGCTTGTACTAAATTTTTTTGTTTTTCAAATTAAAACGACCGTTATTTTAACACATTTTATAGGTAAACAATTTTCAATAAATAGTTCGATATTCTTACAGTTAAAAACAAGTAAGTTACAAAAGAATGAATACTTATCGGACAATATATAATGGTCAGCGTATAAATACTACCTTTTTTCAAATGTATACGTATTAATTTTTTAGCCACATTTTTGTCTTTACATTTTTCTGGCTTCCCATTGTACTTTTCTTTTCGTTCTCATTTCCTACCCAAAGCGTGAGATTATGGGGTTTTCCTTAGTTTTGAAAGGTAGAAGTCTGTTAAAATTACTGACATTTTAAAAAAACAGTGTACATTTGTTGAACACAAAGTGATTATGAATGACAGCGCATTGATGTGGCTTTTTATTTAAAATAAGACCCATCTCCTTTAAACAGTCGGTTGCAATGAACTTTTTCAAAATGGAAGGACTGTGCGAAACCCTCAAATAATGTTTACAAACCCAGGTTAGCACTGATTTACTGACATTTTAGATGTACGTAGAATTTTCCATACACTCAGTTACAATCATCCCCATAGCCTGGTCATACTGATGATTGTGAATTTACACATCATCTCTTTTTTGCTTCGTTCCCCGCAAATTGACTGTCCACCTTTCCCCTCCCTTTCGCTTTGAAGCTTATTTGTTTGGGTAAACATACTTTTAATCATTTTGTAACCACAAACCTGATGAAAATCGTATATTTTAGCATTTATTAGCTATAGCGTAACCATTCCGGCATTTTAAGCACACTTATGCATATAATAAGAAGACGTGGGCATGTTGATATTTTTTTTTTTTTTTTGGGGGGGGGGTGGAATAGAGTGGACGAAAAGCTATCCCTGGGTCTTTTTTTTTTTTCTACCACACATCACAAATCATATGACCCTTTTTATATATTTATCACCCTTCTCAAAGGGGGGACTGGGGCTGTGGGAAGCGGCAAATCAACACCTCTTGGCCCCCCCCCCCACCATAAGGTGAGGGGTGTTCCACAAGCAAAGCTTGGCTATAATAAGGTTAACTATCATATTTCCATGTTTGAAACATATCTTATGCCAGCCACGCTTTGACTTACAATGTTTGCCTATAACAAAGTAAATAGAGCCAATCCTTTGGAAAAATGGCGGCAATTTTGAAAACCAAGATGGTTGCCAAACGCTTTTCAGAAAAAAATGCGAACCAAATCCTGTTCCTGATACCTGGATTCTACTCTATCTAATAAGACAATTTAAAAGGGGATTGGGGTAGGGCAACTGCTTAACAGTGACCCCCCCCCGCCCCCGCACCAACCACCCATAAACCCGAGTCTCCCCCTGCCCCCCCCTTTGCGAGGGTGTTACAAAGCATAGCTTGGTTACTACAATGTTAATATCATATTTTTGCCCCCCAGATATTGAAAAAAAAACCATAGGTTTGGCCACCCATGTTTGACGTCCAATGTTGCTCAGAACCAAAGATATAAGAGGGCAAAATCCTTTGGGAAATGTGCTGCTATTTTTGAAATGCAAATGGCGGTCAAACCTATTCAGAAAATCCGCGACCAATACTTTTCTATAACTGGATGTCGACCTCTCAATGATACCAAAAAAGAAGTGCCTTCTTCAAAAAAAAAAAAAAAAGAAAAAGAAAACCCATAACACATTTTTTCAAAGGCCCCTCGTAGAAAAAAACAGTTTGCCGCCCGCCCTGCAGAGATTGGTTTCATTTCCACATTGTTTTACCGTAGGTGCAACGCATCTTATTTCGCCACTCGTACATGCTTGACATTCGTCATCTTTGTTTGCTTTGGTTCTGATTGTTCTTGCATATATCAAGCTCAATCCGCCTCTGAGGAAAAAGGACACTCTTGTGGGAGGGACAAAATTCTTTTCCGTTCATCGTTCGTTCGTGGTGTTGGAATTTGTTGCTGTTCCCCTTTTGCAAACAGTATCTTAAAGATATTTATCTGTAATTTTTATTGGTTGCAAACGACTCAAAGGGTTCCTATATAGTCTCGATTGATCTTTATTTTTTTTTCACCGTTGTTGATAAGCGTCTTAATTTAAATGATCTTGTACCTGAGATTTACGGATGGCATAAATCTTTATAATTGCTATTCTGTTCTGCTTCCAATCTCTACCTATCTTCCGCCTTACCGATGTGATTGAAGTTAATTTTTGGACTACTCACTGACCGGAGGTCATCTTCGACAGCAGTGGAGTTTTTTTCGGCCTACGCCGGCCGACTCTAATGGGAGAATTAAAAAACCTTTCTAGAAAAGGGACCAGTCACAAACCTAGCGTGTCCTTTTTCGTCCTTTCCTTTTTCAAGAGGAAATTCAATGCAGGTACTGACCTGTCTTAATATTTTTTTTTCTTTTCATGGGGGCATCGCCCTCGCTGTACTGTACCCTCTTTGTACCGTTTCTTTCTACCTTGTCCCCAACATTCTCCCCTGTTGTTTTTTTCGTGACCCGGCCCGACATTGTGGTGTTCACCAGTGTCCCATATGGAGTGGCGCGGTTTTATTTCCTCCACGCTGTGACCCATCCCATTTCCAAAGCTCTCATTATAGCGGAAGTCTCTTTGCCCAAGAAAGAGGGAGGGCGGGAGACGGAACAAGGGGCTCCGAGTTCCCCTCTCCGTCATTTCTCAGACTGATAACGAGAAGTGGTGATTTATTTCTAAGCATAGAACGTAGGATGTATTTAGTGGCACAATCTTCATAGTTACGTAAAGCTTTTTTTATACATCAGATTTTAATTGCGTGATCTGTTCGGCCCTTGTAAATAATTACTGTGCAATTGAACCTAGGCAAGTTAATCAATATGTTATTTACGCGGGAACTCGTGCCTCTTCTATAAATTAATGGGTTTTTAATTCAGTAATCAAGCCTTATTGATTTCATTCTCTCCTCTATTCAAAAGTGGTTCCGCGGTGGCTCCAACGATGGTTAACAGTTTGCTTGCTTTTTTTTGTCCATCTATGTCCAGTTGCACATAATAAGTGTTTCCAGAACTTATCGCTTGCTAAGTCTTTTTATAATTATTGATTTTTTTTTTTTTAAATTTATTGCATTTCCATTTTTCTTTCTTGGTTTTTCATTATTCCATTAGTTTCTTTTAATTACATTTTTAAAAAACAAATTGCTTTATTAGGGTATAGTTTTTACTTTAACACTTGGCGTGCGTGCCCTTGTGGGTTTATAACAATCATTTTTAAGCATTGTCAGTATTTTTTCGGTTTTTAATTTTTTTGGCCCGCGCCTCATTATCGAAAGCCAATTTTCACCCATCGTACAGTACTTCTTTGGGCTATGGTTTTCAGTCACTTAAACCGCCCCCGCTTCAGGGTTGTATTGGGTACCCGGATTCAAATGAAAATTTTGATTACAAATTGTGTTGGTAAAGTCCCTTATCCTTGAAACATAAAACATTTTTATCTTAATTGAATAAGGTACATATAACCATGCTCTTTGAAAATCGGTAGGATACCTATCCATATGTATGTGTTTTTAAAAATATGATTTAGCTAATATTGCATGTTTTTTTTCCGCAAATTGCCTTAACTATGGGAATCGTTTTATTTGTTAAAAAGAGAAAAAAATTCCGTTTTTTCTCTTTTTTCTTTCTTCACACACCAGGCGCCATATTATCTGTGTCCATGTTGTCAGAGTGTCCTAACCACCCATCTGTCCAATTGTCTCCATTGGAGGTGCTGTATGCGTCACGTGTTTCAGCACTGTACATAAGTGGCCTCGTCTACAAGGTGTTACGGATTTTTTAGCTTACATTTTTGCTATTGTAACCTAAATACCCTCTTCATGGGTGACACTCAGTTTTTCTTTACAAACCGGTGTGTTTTAGAGTACGTAGGACCAATATTCGCCTGAACGGAACGGGATAAAAGGCATGAAACCTATAATGTTTGCGTTTAAGTCAAAACCCAAAGGGCCATTTTTCCTTTACCGCACTGCTACGCGTGTTTTGTGAGCTGTAAAAATATCTAAAAAACTTATACCCGGTAAGACCTTTTACGAGGTTTTCAATTAATGTCAAACCAGTTTTCTCATACAATATAACCAATACAGTGCTGATAGAGCATTTTATCTTACAACACCTGGAAGTCTCGAAGCCTATATTATAAACTAAAACCTAACCATGTGTACATAAGCCTAGGAACAGGCATGAATCATCAAATACACACATCACTAAATATGCTATAGTAATTTGATGAGTTTTATAAGAGATTAAAATGGACCAAACAGTATGGATTCTCTGATGATGTAAACATTGTTCCAAAGCACTGTTTTCACATGTTAATTGTACGCATTGATTTGATTGTGTGGGGTCTGCACCGTTTTGATACATGTACGGGTTCACATTATGGAAGTAAGCAACCTTCCTAATTTTGCCGTTATGTGTCCGTGACTTTTGTGTTATTTCAAAATGATGTGTACGTGTTTTTATTGTTTTTTAATGGATTCGGTGTCACCGTCGCATCACATCGCATTACTTCTTATGCCTTTTGTTTTTTTCTAGCCATCATTTTCCCCATCCCTTTTTAGTTTTGGTACTTTTTACCTCTCGCATTAATTTCGGCGCACTAAAATCTCGCTTTGGGTTTTTTATTTTTTTTTTTTTTTTTTTTTTTTTTTTTTTTTTTTTTTTTTTTTTTTTTTTTTTTTTTTTTTTTTTAAATGTTGAAATTTTGAGGCACTAGTGATTTTCTAAATGATAAGCATTGGGTGACTGTGTTTTTCTTTCTTTTACCCGTATTTTAAACGTGAGAAGGCAAACCTGTCGTTGATGCTGTGTCAGACAAAAAAAAAAAAAACAACAAAGTTTTTTTTTTTTTTTTTAAATTTTATTATTTTATTATTCTTTAAAATTACCTACTTATGATGTAGATCCAACATCATCTTAATTTTTTTTTAGTTACATCATTTTGTAGGGTTAACTTCCCGTGAAAGATATTTGTGCAAGCACTTGGTCCCTTGTAAATTCAAAATCCAAGGTTTATGGTCATCATCCATCCATTTGGGTGTTTTCCCCTTTTGTTCGTGTCCACATCCCTCTATCCAAGCATGGCATGCTCGGTTTTGATAAGTTAAATCAAACAGGGGAAGGTCAATTCAGTTGGATGATGGTAGTATGGTACCATGAAATAGGTGCCAGATATTAATTAATTCACCAATTCAATTTTTCAGTTTCATCACAAATGCATAATACAGTAATTAGCATTACATAGGGTAACTAGGATTAATTAGGTAATATTTAGGTGAATTATTTACTTTAATTCAATTACACAATTGCAATTACAAATGAAGTCTAATCCCCTTGGCATATATAAATCAATGCAAGAGTGATGAACGGGGTCACTGCTAAATGCAGAGCATAAGGGTGCAGTGACCTCTTCAATAAATTTACATATGAATCAATTTTGACTTAGTAATACACAATCCGACAGCACTACAATGACAGGAACACTATTTGTTATGTAAAAATAGAAGTGGGCAGTCATTTTTAGCAAATGGCCGCAAACCACGTTTTAAGCTCTTTGCACGTCCATGATAATTATTTACCTTATTCAATTCAGCAACATTATACTGACACGTGTCTCATGGAAGGGATTTGCGGCTCCACGCTACAATATTTTGTGTCGGATATTGGATACCCTATTTATAATTGTCTAGGCTTCTTTTTCATGGTTTGGTTAAAGGATGGGAAAGTGATGTCATGATATGTCCTTTGACCCATAAAATTTTGCTCTCACGGTACATTCATCATCGTGGGAATGCGTCTATCCAGTCATGTTTCACATAATTCCTCCCGCCCCTCGGTCACTCCATATATATATTTGTCTTTCACGCCTTTTCATTTTTGCTCGTTTCCTGTCTTCGGGGGGGGGGGGGGGGGGGATAGGCAAGTTACTGCAGAAGACTTCAGTAACTTGGGGTTGGCTTTTATGATTTTTTTCTTATTGGTTTATAACAATAGCCACGTCAGGCTTCTTTAATGTACTGATTTCCGTTGAAGGATATTATTATTGAAGATATATCATAAAAGTGAATTTTGTTCAGATAAGAACATGTACATTTCAATATGCATTCAACAAGCTTTGATCATTCTCCAGCTTTGATATTTCATAAAATACACTTGAGTCTAGGCAGGTTTACCCAGCAGGCCTCGGGATTCCCAGCCTTGCTGCTTACATGTATTGGCAATATTGTATCAACCTCCAGGGCACGGTTACCCCGAGGTGTCTCCGGAATTTCCTTTGTGCTATGATGGTCCTCGTGTGGTACTACCAAAATTGCATCTTATCCTAGTATATGACTTATACAAAGGTTAGTAGGAGTGTAGAACTTTTCAGCTCCTGATGCTATATGTACATGTATTCTATCCGTTGCATAATGAGTTTGGAATAAACTCTCTCCTCAGTGATGAAGCTGTCCACTCATTTTTTTGGTAGTCAGATCTCACTCTCTGCTGGTGCGGGGGCAACAAAGTTTTCATAGGCCCCTCGTAGAAAAACGCCTTTGCCCCCCTGCAGAGAGTGGGTTCAATTTCCACCTTGTTACCGTAGCAGCAACGCATCTTATGCGCCAATCGTATGCTTGCATTCGTCCATCTTTTTTTGCTTTGTTGTCTGATTGTTCTCATATCATAGTCTCAATCCGCCTCTGAGGAGAAAGGACACTCTTGTGGGAGGGACAAATTCTTTTCCCACCCTCGACACCCAATTCCATTATAGTCTTGCATCCTTTCACTCAGGAACCTTCCTTTTTTTTCATTCTTTCCCTTCTTTCTTCAGAAGGGGGTCTTTATAGAGTTTTTTAATGTTAACACATTGGTATTGGAATTAGTTCTGGGGCATTATCTGTGGTGTTATAGTTATTTTTCAAAAGTCTCTGCATAACTTAGAAAATTGTTGCTAGTGAGGCAGAGTGGGTTGCGTTTATATGGTTTATTTTTCTTAATTGCTTTATAAACAATACCACGACGCCCAGGCTTCGTTTCTGAATATAATTTCAAGTTGAGTGATATTATTTCTTTGAAGATATATCATAAAAGTGGACTTTTCAGATAGTAAAGCATGTACCATTTCATGATGCATCAAAAGTAAATCAATTCCAGCTTTGATATTTCAAAAATACAATTGAGGTCTAGGGCAGGTTGCCCCAGGCAGGCCCTCGGGAATGTCCCAGCCGTGCTGCTTACAGTATGCCAATAGTGAACACCTCCCCAGGGCAACGGTTTACCCGGGGGCTACGGAATTTTCCTTGCATGCTCGTGATGGTAATACAAAAATTTGCATCTAATCCTAGTATATAACTTATACAAGGGTTAGTAGGAGTGTAGAACTTTCCAGCTCCTGATGCTATATGTCATGTATTAACTATCGCTTTTCATAATGAGTGGGAATAAACTCTCTCCTCAGTGGATTGAGCTGCACTGCATTTTTTGGTAGTCCATATCTCATTTTCTCGGTCTGGGGGCAACATCCTACACTAATACTTAAACTATAGTGGGAGTCTTTGCTCAATACAACGGTGAATGAAAGCGATTGAACTGCGGCCATAGGAATTGTGAATTATTAGCCAGCTATAGTTGACTTGCTCATGATATAAATAGCGCGGGGGGTGGTCATGGGTCATTTTGTTGTAGTCCAAGAGGCAGTCTATGCAACAACCTTCCTGTTTCTTCATTTTTGCAGAGAGTATGCCTCTCTGAAGTTCCTCAGACTTTTCTCATTTTCTGAATACAAGTGTATTTTGGGGATAAAAACACATTGCGTACATGATAAAGTAGATTGTAGAAACACCAACGTCAAAATTGATGGTGATATTACAGACGAGCCCCTTCTCTCCTTAATTCCGGCGATGTCCTTTGTGGTATGTATGAAAGATACCACTCCTGCTAGCGCTTCGGTGTTTCAAAAAGGTGTTTCAAATAAACCCTATTATCAAAGACCAATCAAGAATTGGATTATCGGAAAGATAATGTGAGGTCTATTTGACTTTGACTTTACTGCAAGGACGGGGTGTCCGTTTTGCTCTCTCATGAGTACTTCTCCTCCATTCTGGTCTGCCCTTTTCAATAGACGGCATTTTGGAGGTTCCAACCTTTTTCATTGGGGACTGGTCCTTCCATCCTTGCTGGTGGGCGACCTGGCGTCCTACGCTTGTTGAAGTCTTGCGTATGGGATTGGTATGGGTAACTTGTTCCGGCATCCTGACGCATGTCCAACCACTTCACTTCAGCCGTCTTCTTTCTGGTTGACTCGCGCATCCGTGATGGTGCATTTTATGTTCAGACACTGTCTAATTTCATCATTTCTAATTTTGTCCAGAAGGTTCAAAACCTCCTAGCTGAACGGAGACATCTCAATCTCATCTCAAAGTTTCTAGCTTTTTGGCAGTCTGTCTGGCGCACAATACCCATGACTCTGCTCCATATGTGGCAATGGGGATTAAGAGACTGTTATATTCTGAAAATTACATGAAGGGCAACACTTGGGGGCATAAATTCAGACATTACATTTTGTTATCAAGGTACCTGAAATCTCATAAACCAATCTTAATTCTTTAAACGACTTCTTAATTAATTAACCGGACATTAAAAAACTACTACAATTTGTTGGCTTTTGAGCTGAAATTATACGAAGGGGCAATCTTGGGCACGCAGATTCAGACATTAGATTTGTTAAACTTACACGGAACTTTCTACTACCAATCTAGAGATGTTTAATATCAAAGATGTTTAAGAATTACTGGTTACATATCAATTTTATGCAGTGGTAGCAGCTCTAGCAAACTCTACAGATTTTGATGCGGTTTTCGGCAGTTCCTAAAGAATTGTCTCCCTATATTTGGTGCCATCAACGTTTAATAACCAGAAAATCGATGTTACTACGCGGAGTTCTAAGACCTCTTATCACGGGGTCACAATATCCGGTGAAAGTACAAAGTTCTGTGGACAGTTTAAACCCTGTTCTGGCATCGTCGCGGTAAAGAGATAAGATCACAGACCGTCGCGGTGTATGCACACAAATACATCGATTCGGGGCTTTTTGTCGAGATGATCACTGTCCTTCCCAAGGTAATGTAGCTGGTTACCCTCTTCAATGACAGTTCCTCATCTACAGTGATCCTCGGATTTCCTGGGTCATTAAACATCACTTTGTTTTCCCAACATGCATGCTGAGCCGACCGGTTTAACTGGTGCTGTGAATGGCATTTAGCATGCTTTCCAATTCTTCCTGGTGACTTGGCAATCATGATACTAAATCGTCGGCAAAGATCCAGGTGAGGAGATTTTCACCATCAATGTTGAGTCCTCTTCCTTCCCAGTGTTAATCTCCTTTAATGTGGCATCTTGATGAAGGAATGAGGTGAAGAGTTTGGGTAAAATAATAATGTTGTCTCCCTGTCGTGCTCCCCTCTCGAGCTTGATCTTTCACTTGTCCGGTGAGCTGTAGGGTGGTGGGAAAGGGCCTCCTGTAAAGGTCACGTAGGAGATTGATGTAGGCCGGGTCAACTCCTGGGTTTTCAAGTGATGTGAAGAGTGGTTTGAATTCAACAGAGTCAAAAGCCTCTCATAGTCAACCAAAGGCAAAGTGAGTGGGATCTTATACCTTCAGTGGCTTTCTCTTGTATTTCACTTTGTATGATTTCACTCCATATGAAACAATGTAATGATGCCCAAAAATCTCTCGGCCACCTTTAAAAATACTTTATTCAAATAATTCTGTAAGAAACTAAACATCATATTCTTATTACACTGAAAACCGGTCCCTCTTTAAATGTTCAAATGCATTGTTTATGACTCAATTTTGATGTTCTGGTTAAAAGTTCAATAAGCCATCCGTAGGGGAGATTGTTGCGGAACTGTCGATGGTCGTCCGTCAGTAAACTGACAATCACCAGTTGAAGCAATTCTCTACACCACCAAACACTGCTTTCATTGACATCAATTTCAAGCACAGTATCCTATCGATAGCTATAGGTCAGCCACAGTAGGGCATTTCTATAAGGTTTGCCCTTTGACAAGTTGATGGACTATAAGCTCATTGAATGTGGAGTGTTTTTTCTCATGCAAAAAGTAACATCATTGCTGGTATGTGTTGGTGTAAAAATCGCCAATGTGTTGTGATGTCCGTATAGCAGAAAACCCGAGGACTAATAAGTCATTCAGTAACATTGGAGTTTTTTTTAAATATAGACTTAATTGGTCTACTTGTTTTTCTTGAAAATAAATAAATGAATAGAATTTGTGATTTAAAAAAAATAGTGGTGATGTGTACCTAACAACCCCTATTTTTTCAGACAAAAAAAACACCACTACACAACTTCTTTGCAGATAAGCATGTGTTGACCTCCCACCTTTTCCCCTTCCCTGAGAAAAGCTTGGCAGTGAAGGACAGTGCTATAAATGAGTCGGATGTGATGTTTCAATTGACATTTTGTACTGTTTATTTAATTTAAAATTAAAAAAAAAAAAACACATCCACAGCTATGCATTTGGAATAGGTGTACATGTATATACTTGCATCCAAAGGTCATAATTACGGTATACACATTATCCACAATGAGGACTGTTTGGCTATATGTGCTATATAAGCTGTAATTGTAATAATTATATGTTAATTCCAGGAAATGGTTTTATTGACCTCCTTTAATACCTGCATAACCTGAGGTTATGACTGTACCATGAAATTTAGACTAATGTATAACGAGTTGAACAAAGTATATGATGAAGTGTCAAGGCTGTTATGAACTGGTGCTGATTTGAGTGGTGCATGGAGAGGAAAATAGATTACTAGCATAACATTGCCAGTAATTTAAAAAAGAGGCCTGTCCCCTATGATAAATTAGAAACCAACGATGCAGCAAATAAAAACAAATTTTGAAATAATTTTCACCTCAGAAGGATGAAAGCACTCACTAGAATACTTACTAGCAACTGAAGGGGAACTACTTGTAAGCCACACATTTTTGCACGCTGTCAAACTTAATGATTCTGAAAAAAATGTGACATAATAATTATGATTCGGAAGTTGGAATTTCCACTTAACCTAAAAAAACATGAACTTTATACTTGGCAAATCCCTCAAGTTGAGAAAAGATCAATGCAGTTTCTGGAAAATTCAGGCTATCCGGTGTTTCCCATAGGGCCTACTAGGTCTGGCAGTGGCGGCACTCGCGATACCCCCCCCCCCTAGAAAAATCAGCGATTTTGCGGGATTTGAATCACAAAATTTTGAGCAAAAAAATAAGCGATCGTGCCCAAAATAGGAGTTTTTTTTTCTTATTTTGCCCTGCCACAAAATATCACGTATCCCCCCCCCCCAAAAAAAAAAAAGTCTGAAGCCGCCACTGGTTTAAACTTTGCAGTTAATGCTCACGTTTAGGTGGGGATTAGGGTTAGAGTTTGGCGTTTATTAGGGTTAGAGTTTGGGGGTGGGTTAGTGTTAAAGTTTTGTGGTTAGGGTTAGAGTTTGGGTTAGGGTTAGAGTTTGGGTTAGGGTTAGAGGTGGGGGTTAGGGTGAGGGTTTGGGGTCGGCGTAGGGATGGGATGTTAGGGTTAAGGATTATTGTATTTAGGGGTTAAGGTTAGCGGTTAGGGTGGGGTAGGCCTGTTTAGATCTTACGGTTAAGTGGTCGGGTAGCCTTGTGTTAGGGCTTAGGTTAGGGTCAGGCGTTTATAGGAAGAAGTGCGGGTGGGGACGTTTAAGTTCATCTCCTTCTGCGACCAACAGGTGACTATCCATAGATCACAGTTTCATGACTTATTAATGCTAATTTGGAAACCCACGGTAATCTTTTAATCCCGGAGCGACACTCACATATGAAAGGGATATGGGGTTAAGGCTGATGTTTCAAACTAAGCCTTAGATGGTATAGAACGTGCAAAAAAAGAGCACGTCCAGTCCGAATGAACAAACAGCTCATGCCCATAGATTGGGGTGTATTTTTTTTTTTTGTGGGGGTCTAGTGAAAAATTTGTAAAAATTCCCTCAAAATGAGGTCTTTGGGGATGAATTTGTATTATGCCACCACATCATTCCGTTGAGGCGTGCCGAATTCAATGGGTGAGGTGGTACAATAGAAAAAATTCTTTTCCCGTCTTTGGGGGTGTACAATTTTCAGAATTTCAAAAGAAAATGACCACTGTGTAAAACGTTTTAAAAAATGAGTCTTTGGTGGACGCTTGCTGAAAATGTCTGGAGGGGGTGTATTGCTGATACAATACCTTCCATGACTTCTGAAGGGCAGTCACCCCCCCCCTCCCCCCACACCACACACACACAAAAAAAAATTACACCCCCAGGGGTTAAACTTTTTAACGTGTTGGTTATAACAGGTTACGTAGTGAATTTGACAATTATAGCATTACTAAGCATGGTATGCGAAAAATATCACAAGGAGTGAAGATCAGCCACACCTTTAAAATAAAATTCATTGTGAAGTTCAAATACACCTCAACAACATTTACCTGTGGTTGTTGAATTTTACAAAACTCTTGCAACGGGTTTGCTGAAGTTCTTTGGCTGGCCTCAATTGATGATAAGCTTCCAGTGTCATGCGATTTTTTTTTCCAAATCACAACTGGATGATACGTATTTTAATAATACTATTACCAAGGTCATTTTAGTGACTATTCAGTTCACATAGATCAAAACTTCTTCTAGTTATTCGGCAAGTCGTAGCAGCTAGCAGGACAAGTTTGCCGAGGTGTGAAGAGCATTATTCCTCTATCATCAATCAAACAGGGAGGGCGGCCAAGAAATCCCAAATGTTAGACGTCACCATTTGGTTAACACGTAAAAGCGAACAACAAATACGGTTAATACTCACACAATACATTGATCCAAATTCACGTCACGCACCAAATGTGCACGGGGTTTCTTAAAAGTGAATGATGAAAAACAGATATGCCGGTGTGTGTGAACGCCAGATATAGTCCGGCGCTCCATAGACGAGAACGGATAAAGGTGAAATTAATGTTGCCGTGAACAGGTCAACTGAATCGATACGCCCTATTGTCACCATTGTTCCCGGACTATGAGAACGCCGGACCATAATTACTTATACACAGGACTTCGATCTCAGAAACGGACTCCATCGCCCTTAAAAAGATTACCTTGCGAGAAGCTGAAAAAATAAGGTAAAGCGGCCTACCCCAATAGGTAGCAAAAAGTCACAAGCGCTATCATACATTCGTTAAATGACTAGGTGCAGAGGTCAAGACAAGAAAGATCCCATAATTAAGCTCCGGTAACTCTATTTATAAACCGTGTTCCACGCTATAACGTCGACCTAAAAATGCTCTAATTAAGAGGGAATCAATCTGAGGCGATCGAAAGCCTGTCGATAATATTTCTCGAGAATTTGTTTAAGAATTTGTTTAGATAGTTTAACGGAGAGAGCGAAAAAGACGCATTGTTTACGAAATACTCACCGTGAATCCCAATACGGGCAACACACGCGGGCAACCTCTCCTAACAAAGGTGACGGAAAGTTACCGGGCAAAACGACCCCGACAGTTCGCCTGGTGGTCTACTAGGCTAAAGCCCGCACAGGCTAAGTTCATTAGCTATCATTTTCTGAGAGGCAAAACATAGATTTCCTCTGTTTTCGTGCATATAGTGACTGATGAGTCCCGAAAATGGAGAAAACGCGTCTCACGGTTTTGAAGACAATCTTCAAACTCCATGCTTAGTAAAGAAAAAGAACGTATCCGCTATTTTGAACACAGAATACAGAATAGACAGTATTGCACAGGTCTATTATAGATCTTATCTAGTACAGCAATAAACAAAGGGATCTCGATAGAGTTCAATTGATTTTAAGAGCTTATGACACAAGTAAACAAAAGAAAATATACCGTGACCATGGATTTACTATACGAAAAAAAGAATCAAACTTCTGATCTATTATAGTGTACTCTCAATGCCTAGCTTAGGTGGTGATCCTCCTCCCCTCCCTAATTCCTGTTTCCACTAACTCAAATGACCAATTAGGTGTCCATGTTAATGCTGCAGTGAACAAAATATAGTTGCCTTTTTAAGCAGCACTTATCTATAGGAAGCAGACTGGCAAAATTCATGATAAAATGGACCAGAACGCCAAGAGGATGGCACA
>JAMKCH010072957.1:0-11114 GCA_023653785.1 Ophioderma brevispina | reverse complement strand
AGAAAAGTGTGTTGACACTTTTGTCCAAGATTGTGGTCTGCGTGATTGAAAGGGATGAATAAATCGACTTAAAGTGTTAAATGAAAATTTATAGTGAAGATCGTATTTTTTCCACACTCTTTCCCTGCCTTTTCTCTCTCTCTCCAGGGATCAGGAAGTTCTTCCGGATTAAGTGTCAGATTTGGTGTTGTCAGTCGAAGTGATAGAGTGCCAGAGGAAGTGGAAAGAAGTGTCACAGCTGTCATACTTCACACAGAATACAACCCTGTTAATTACCAAAATGATATTGCACTCTTGCACCTCTCGCACCCCATTGAGTTCTCAGACCATGTGAGGCCAATTTGTTTGGCACAACATTTGAATGAAACGTCAACCTATAATGGTGAATGTATGATTGCTGGCTGGGGTCGAACACTTGAAGGCAAGGCATAATCTCAAACTCTTTAATGATCTCTCTCCTATATCCGCCCTCTTTCTCCCTCTTTCTCTCTCCTCTCTCTCTTCCTTGTTTTGTACTTTTTTTATTTTCTTCCCCTACCGATTCTGTAAGAAAATTAGCAACAAATAACATATTTATAATCAACCAGATTTTCGCGGTTTGCCCGCTTGCAATATTTAAAATATAAATATACAGCTGTGTCTGTCTGTTTTTATTAGGCTTTCAGAACAAATATGCAAATGAGGTTTCTAATATGCCCATTTGATGAAGACAGGCAACTTTGGTAATATCTGTGTCCACCACTACGTTCACGCCAAATTTCATGGGAATGGGTCTTTGGTTTCTACTGAAGATTGACAATTTTTATTAGCCTATCAGAGCAAATATGCAAATGAGGCACTTAATATGTACGTTTTGTGAAGACAGACGACATGGAATGTAATACCGGTGTCCACCTCTACCCACGTACCAAGTTTCATGGAAATCGATCATTGGATTCTTCCAAAGGTTTACCCTTTGGTTATAAGTCAATCATAACAAATATGCAATAAGGTACCAAATATGCGCATTTCAAGGAAGAAACGATGGTATCCTACACTTGTCCCAACCACTACGCACACATACCATGTTTGATAGAAATCTGTCATTTCGTTCTGGTGAGAAAAGTGAAGGTTTACCTTGTGGTTGACGAGAAACGCAAATCTACACATCCGGATATGTTAAAACTAAAAAGAAAGTCGTCCTTCCAGCTACAGCTGGAGGCCCACAAAAATATAACTGATATTGCAGATAGTCATCACATTCTGAATGACTTCCGATTAACACTTATCTGGATGTGCGTGAGGACGTGCGGTGGTGATAGTTGTGGTGGTGGTGATGGCGATCGTTGTTGTTGTTGTGGTGGAGGTGGTGCTAGTGGTGGTGGTGACGAGTATTTGTATGTGTATGTGTGCATACTAATAAAAGAGGGCTTCGTGAAAGGCCACACGTTATAGGACTGAATGCAAAGTACAGTATGTAAAATGAACATGTTTCCCTCGTATTTGATTTTTCAGACGAGTATTATTTTTACGGTCAGATAATCTTCAACACCGTCAATGTACCGAGTTGATATCCCCTGAACGATTGCCGAAGTATGAATTTAGATATGTGATAGGATAACTAATGAGATGATTTGCGCGGAGAGCAGGGTATTGACACATGCCAGGTAATTAACACGTGGTTTCTAGTCAGTGTTTTTCTCTTTTTGTATTTTAATGTAACGAGTACCATCATGGGCCGATTAAAAATAGGTTTTTATCTGAAGTGTGAAATGGTGAACCCTTTATGGATATAAGCGCCGTTTAGAATTCGAATTATGACAACCGATTTCCGCACATGTTACATTTAATCAGATAAAACCACAGGTTATGCGAAAGGGTTATGTTCTGTTTTGTAAATAGACGAGTCACACATCACGAACAGATGGCCGCCCGTTGTGATATTGCCAATGTGTTATCTCTCTTTTTTGTTCCCCCTGATTAGCATTCTTCCATGAATTGTTTAAAGGTCCCAGGAAATGAGACACGCACCTAAACTACCCACCTTTTCACGTTCACCTCTTGGTGGGGAGTTTCATTGTAATAAGTAGGCCAGGGAAAAAAAGAATACACTACCAATATACATCATTTTTAGAAACTATTGATTAGGAGTCCAGTACCATGAATCGATTCACACCAGTCACCTCGAATTTTAACCCAAAGATGATGCTTTCTGGTCTCTCATTGTAGACTTGACACAAACCAATCAAATTCGACAAAGATAAACAGTAAATCACATAAATTCGATAAAATTTGAATCAATCGGGGAGAATGTTGTAATTTACTCGTAGCTTTCATTTTTTCTGCATTATTCGGCATATTCGTAGGGAGATAGTGGAGGACCACTAGTCTGTCAAGATAAGGAGGTCTGTGGGACCTTGTGGGAGTGACAAGCTGGGGTATGGATGTGGAGACGAAGGATTCCCTGGAGTAAGGCAGAGTTGCGTCGCTCTCCAGATTCATATTGGATGCACAGTAAAATGGAATGAACTGTAATGTTTCTTTATCTTCAATAAACTTGTGGAAACCATCCTTATCTTAAATGCTGCACTCAGAGAAATAACACATGCACATTTGAAGAGATGATAATAGCAACATATAACGGTGATTCTACATCAAAAGATAGAAATATGAAGAGATAATGGCTTAAAAAGCTGACCAGTAAAATTCATAAAAATAACAAGATACCACATGTATTCACACACTGGCCAAAAGTATTGCAACATGCAGACAAGCAATTCATAATCACAAAAATTATACCTGGATTCTTGACCACACATTACGCATTGAGTCAAATTCTCATAATCCAAGAGGCGGACAAAGGTTTTATTTGATTTTCAAGATCCCTAAATATGGCGGATTAAAGGAAATGCAAACGAAATTTGGCCGATTGCAATCTAGAAAAAGATACAGACACAGAAACAAAAGATATGACCTCAATATAGCCACTTAATGAATCGGTATGGGTTCGTCGATTCTTTTATTAAGTATAAGGGAGAAAAACCGGAGTAGTTGTGAAGACCGAAAATGAGATATAGTCAATGAAAAGACGTGGTCTTCGAAAAATTCGGAAATTCTGAGACATCCAAAATGCAATTGAATGATAAATCACGTGATTTACGTAAACCATGTCTAATTACGCGTCCACATTTACAGGACAAACAGCACAATGTCAACGGTGCGATTAAACACTTGTTTTCAAGTTATCATTGGACTCCTTTCTTGCCATTAAATTTCCTTAGTCCAACGGTAATGGGCATGCTTCCATCTTTCATTGACATTATCTCATTTCTGGTTGTTGCACGGGATATTTAAATCATTGTCATGCGTGCATACGATGCAGTCACAATAAGATGACCCCATCAATTAATGGTTGTTTTCTGTATCATTGTTTTCAATGAGTACACTTTTCCACACGCTATTGTTGAGAAGTTGCCGTTTGTTGAGAAAATCAGATGGAAATCCCGTGATGAAGCTGGTTTTGTGGTTAATACCGAGAAAGTATTTTGTTTGGTCAAAGTTCAGTGTACAAGCGGTCAATGTTTACAATCTTGTTGGAACCTGGTATAGGCTTAGGTATCCCTGTATTATTTTCGTATTTGTTATTATTAATATCGTATGTGGTAGATGTCCTGATGGAATGTGTACTGTATTTTTAAAACAGATACAACATTGTGTAGACCAGATCAGTTCCAGTGTACAAGCGGTCAATGTTTACCATCTTGTTGGAACCGTTGCGATTTTATCACCCAGTGCCAGGATGGAAGTGATGAGCTGGACTGCGATTGTAAGTAGATCCAATATATGTTTTTAAATTAATCGTCCTCTTTTAAGTATTTCAAATAATTGTAATATAAAATGTATAGTAGTTCGTCATGTGAGTGCAACAAAGTCGTAACTGACATTTTTGGCGAAGTTGAGTTATTTATATAATATGAAAAAGTAGTTCATTACGCTTAAGTTGATATACATTTCAGGTGACAGTCTCAATTTATTGCAGAGTTATTAAGCTAAATAGGCCTATCTAGGTGTAGATACGACATTGTTGCACTCAAAATTGAATTTCTGTTGAGTGCAACAAGTCGTAACTGGTAGATACGACTTTGTTGCACGACACGAGAAATCATGTGTGTAGTTACGCCACTTTAATTAGCCAATTACTTCTTAATTAGTCGACTTAAGTGGACATGAAATATTTATAAGATATTTAAAAAAATACATTCTTATCGTGTGTAAGAATTATTTTCATTTGAAAAGTCACAAAAGAATGAAACACAAAAATGCTTCTGTAAAATCATGAAAATGTAGATACGACTTTGTTGCACTCACATGACGAGTTATTTATCTGTTACTGTCTTTATATCGTCGGCTGAATGCAAGACCAACGTAAGTGACATTTTTGTCGAAATTGAGTTTTTGGTGAGTTTTGAAAGAGGACGTATTCGCGCATAATTTAAACTATGTGTGAAGATATGTAAGTGATTAAAAACGTTTTAAAAAAAAGGCAAGCATAACGTATGTGCAATTCGCTTTGTCCGCTTGGTCTGCAGAGCAATTTTGCACCTTCTCAGTGCAAGACCAACGTAAGTGGCACTTACGTTGGTCTTGCATTAAACATATTTCCCCCTTTTCAGTGCAAGACCAACGTAAGTGGCACTTACGTTGGTCTTGCATTAAACATTTTTTTCAGTGCAAGACCAACGTAAGTGGCACTTACGTTGGTCTTGCATTAAACATTTTGCACCTTTTCAGTGCAAGACCAACGTAAGTGGCACTTACGTTGGTCTTGCATTAAACATTTTTTTAGTGCAAGACCAACGTAAGTGGCACTTACGTTGGTCTTGCATTAAACATTTTTTTAGTGCAAGACCAACGTAAGTGGCACTTACGTTGGTCTTGCATTAAACATTTTTTTAGTGCAAGACCCAAAGTAAGATGGCACTTACGTTGAGGGTTGCACTAAATAGAAAATACTTGATTCACTTACGTCTCTTCTTTTGTAAATCAATATTTAATTACGTTGGTAGAGTAGAAATTATTTCATTTATATCATACAGATACATGTCCTATTGTAATACCTGCTATAATTATGGACCCACCAATCACCTGGAATTTTAACCCAAATATTGAATGCTTTCTGGTCTCTCCTTGTAGACCTGACAAAAACCACACAGGATAAATTCGAAAAGATAAGTAAACCAACATAAATTCGATAAATTTGATCAACTTCGGGAGAATTTGTTACTTTACTCGTTTGCGGTCATTTTTCTGCTATTCGGAATATCGTAGGGATGATAGTGGAGGAACCACTAGTCTGTCAAGAGGAAGGAGGTTCTGTGGGACCGGGTGGAGTGACACGCTGGGGTTATGGATGTGGAGACGAAGGATTCCCTGGAGTATTAGCAATGAGTTGCGTTCGCTTCAAGATTTCAGATTGGACACAGAAGAATGGAATGAACTGACGTTTCTTTCTCTTCAATAAACTTGTGGAAACCATCCTTATGCTTTAATTGTGCCTCAAGAAATAACAACATGACATTTTTGAAGAGATGATAATAGCAACATCTAATCGAGGATCCTACATCAAAAGAGTGAAATATGAAGAGTGTAATGGGCTTAAAAAGCTTGCAGTTAAAAGTTCATAACAACTAACAAGATACCAGCAGTACACCACACTGGCCACAAAGTATTGCAACATGACAGACAACCGCAATTCATAATCACAAAAATTATACCATGGAGGTTTTTCTTGACCACACAACGCATGATGTCAAATTCTCATAATCAAGAGGGCGACAAATGTTTTATTTGATTGTCATGATCCCTACAAATATGGAGGGATAAGATTAAAGGAAATGCGAACGATAAATTGCCGATTGCACTCTAGAAAGAATACAGACACATATAACAAAAGATATGACTAAAATATCGGCCACTTAATGAATCGTATGGGTTCGTTACGATTCTTTATAATTTATAAGGGAGGGGGGGGAAAAAGAAAAACCGAAAGTAGGTGAAGACCGAAAAGGAGATATAGGTCAATGAAGACAGTGGTCTTCGAAAAAATAGGGAAATTCTGAGACATCCGAAGACCAATTTGAATGATAAATCACGTGAATTACGTAACCCATGTGAATAAGCGTCCACATTTACATGACCAACAGCACAATGTCAACGGTTGCTTGCGATTTAACACTTTTTCAAGTTATCATTGGACTCCTTTCTTGCCATTAAATTCCTTAGTCCAAACGGTAATGGGCATTGCTTCACATCTTTTCATTGAATTATCTCATTCTGGTTGTTGCACGGGATATTTAAATCATTTTCATGCGTTGCATTACGATGCAGTCAGCATAATGAGACCCCATATCACTGAGATGGTTGTTTTCTGTATCATTGTTTTCAATGAGTTACACTTTCCCCACACGCTATTGTTGAGAAGTTGCCGTTTGTTGAGAAAATCAGATTGAAACCCGTGATGAAGCTGGTTTTGTGGTTAATACCGAGAAAGTATTTTGTTTGTCAAATAGTTACAGTGTACAAGCGGGTCAATGTTGACAATCTGTGAAACCTGTATAGGCTTAGGATCCCTGTATTATGTCGTATTTGTTATTATCAACTAATCAGTATGTGGTAGCTGTCATGATGGAAAATTTGGTACTGTATTTTAAAAGGTATGCCACAATCTCATGCTTGGGTAACCATGTCACGTGCATGATATAGGTTGTTTAATATAATGAAGAGCAAGTAAGCAATGAGACATGTAGTAATTGAGAAGGTGTCATGTGATAGTCTCATTACAGTATAACAGTGTCACACCAAGTGCTCGAAATGTTAGAAGTGAGAATCTGCTAATCAAGAGTAGACTCACTGGGCGTGAGAAAAAGTTCTATGGTTCCTGTCGTAAAATGCATAGTTAGATGGAAGACGCGTCCATCCAGTTCCTGCGAGTCTTCTGAGGAGTTTGACACGAAGACTGAGTCTTGGCAGCAACTGCCTACTTGGTGTTGTTGATTAAGTATAAGACTGCGGTCCATTGTGAGCCAGGTACTTCGGTATGGGTCGGTGACAATTTATCTACAGCTACATGCGTTGAGTTCTCTTTTTGCGCCATCGATTGCACAGGTGAAAACAAATAGCGACGGTCTGGGTTTGCGACTTTTCAGCGGTAACGTGAAGTAGGATAACAGATTATAATGCAACACTATCTTATCGCAACAATTTGCACCAAATTTGAAGCTGAACCATTGCTAAGTGGTAGCGAGACAAAAGCAATTCTGGCCGGAACACGCCCTTGATATTCTAGACAAATGTCTCTCCACTAAGCTGATTTTTCAGGAAACTGCGTTAAACCCGGTGTCATCTGCTTCTGCCCACAACTCGCGGGTGCTGCATGTACCCCAGGCCAATCTTATTGGAGAAAACATTCTGGTGTGATGAGGCCCAGCCGTGCCATAGACCGGCAAAAATCAACTGTCTCGAAATGGCGAAGAGTATATTTTATCTGAGTGATTTTATTGTGTTATTTTGTACAAATTAAGGTACGTACGTGCCTTTAAATTGCTGCCTAATGTGTAGATATTTTGGAAATAAAAAGTAAGTGATTAAAAAATTAAGTACGGTAATTGTTGACTTAAGGATAAGATTAGACTGGACTGAAGACATGCTTTCGCACTTTACATAGAAATGCACCATAGGCAGCGACCGAACGATCCGATACTATGGCAGAGACCCCATTGCAAACAGGGACCGATGCTTAAAGGTCGTTATGACACAGGTTGATTGTTATTTGCTCTGTTGCTGGGCTGAGTTTCGTATACGGAAAGAAGTACTCTTCAATATTTATGGCTTAACTTGATGAAACCATAATAGACGACAAAAATTTTTGCAGGAGTTTGAACAATTTATAATATTATTCACTTTTATCTTCAGGAATTAATTTATTTAAATTGTGAAATTATGATAAATTGAAGCGTATAAAAGACAAATAGCGTAAACCATTCCAAGCTTTTAACTAGACTACCTACCTGACCACTGCGTCAGCTAATTTACGTCATACTATTGTTTTTTAAATATGAGGACATTTTTTAACAAAATTAAATTTCTCAATTTTGCTCTCAAATGATAGTCTATTCCCGTGCATTGGGGGGGGGGAAGCATAGATTTACAGTTTACACATAAAACATACTCAACAAGACGAGTCCGTAAAAAGGACAATCTTCCTGCATTTTAGTGCAGAATTTGTGAATGAAACACCAAATGAATTTTTGTAACACGATATTGAATGATCCTAGGCCCCTATGCAAGCCAGTCAATCAAATTGATCCACCTTTTTGTGAAACAAAGCCCATTCAGTTTCATGTTCTTTTCTGATACATGCTGGTATTATTTTGAAGTAGAAATCGCATTGCAATGAATACCAGCTCAGGTACCATACTTCCCTTTTAAAGGGAACTTTATCCCGTGCAAAGGCCAAATCACTATTGTGTAGTAATCTGTCATACATTGCTGTTACAAAAGTTTGCCTGTTTACCACACATGAATATTAGTCTGCTAATGAAATAGTTCCATGCTATCAAACAGAATTCTGTACACAAGTGTATATTATAACATTGGAAGTGTTATTTATTTGGATTATTGCTATAGAAGTCTTTCTAACTCAGTGAATTTGTCTCCAAATTTTGGCAATCTGACCCACCAATCAAAAAAATGTTACAAATAGCTACCCTTAGTTAGGACTAGTCTCATTTCGTGCAAGCAGGGAAGTCCACTATCACTAGTGGTGCAGTAGGGTATGTCTATTCACTGACATGGCCTACATGGAATATGAGACTCTTGATCTCAACAGCCAATATCAGTAAACATCTGAGAATGTAAACAAGGATTGGCCGGTATACACACATAAGAACTGTGTACCACTGCCTGAGGGTTGGTTAAAAAAAAAAAATTCACAGATTAATCTTAACTTTCTCCCTGGCCTAGAAAATCAGATAGGGACGTTTATAAGGTTAACCCTCGTCTACCTTAGCCATTTTTTTGTACAAAACCCCGAAGGTGGTTACCACCCCCTGTTGAGTTTTCCATTACTGAAACATCCGATGCCTGTGAATTTGGTACAAAGATTAGCTTAAGTTTCTCTTTCCATTGTACCAAATTAGTACCACATCCCCATTATGAAAACGTCACTATGACGTCATATGCTGAAAAGTCCGAAAATACTGAATTATAGGGTGGACAATGTATATTTCGCAATTTTAGCGACTCGAAACACTTTTATTTAAGCACTAACAATGCTCTCATTATATTATATCATAACTAATCATTTCCCACACATAGAGTAAAAAAACAAATCCGCATGAAAATCTAATATTCCAACCTTTTGGCGCAAAATTGAAATTGCACATGTGTGTCTATGGAAAATTGCCATTTTTGCTGACATGCGAACTTTATTATGACGTTTTTTTACGTATGCTAGGCATGTGTGGTCACTCATTTTGGTCTCATTTAAGAGGTGGATCATACTCTCTATTGGTACAAATCAGTGTCTGTGATATCCCCTGTGTTTTGGGCTAGGCATTGTTGCCACCCCCTATCCACACTTTGGGATCACCGGTAGCGTTCCATATACCCCTGATGGTGTTTGTTTTTGATGAAAAGGAGCGGAACATTTAATTGACATTAAACATAAAACACTTAGGCACCGACAAGAAGGGGGTTTTTAGCAAGCCGGGAAAAACCCTGAAGGGGTGGGAACGTATCCACCCCACCCCCTTCGGTAAGCGAGGGTTTAAAGACATCCAGTTATGTTTTATGCCAACTTTTAAGTTTTTTCCTAATTTTAAAATTTGAAGTGTTTATGTGTATTACATGCATATCATTAATATCAATAGACATGAATACAAACCTCTACTCATTGATACTAAAACTACGAAGGTGCACAGACCGGTCCAAACAGGGAAACAGGCATACTGCGTGGCGTTTTTCTTGTGTTAAAACGCAATTTCCGGCGTCTGCTATTAATGGCCGCCGGCGATATTAAAGGCTGACTCAGAGAGTTTGAAATACATAAATTTTTGTGTAGTAATTAAAAATAGTCATCTAGACTAAAGATATCATGTCAAAGACGTAATTCAAAGTCACAGGATGAATCGGCTGTTTTCGTTTTCATGCAGTAACATTTAATGCAAAGTATAACAGTTCCATAGGATACCGTGTACGACAAAAATTCTATCCGGAATTTTATACAAGTTAAGATTTTGACTTCGTTTTTCGCCTCTTCGTTCAACACAGTGATAGTATATGGGCCAAGCATTAAAATGTCCATGCAAAAACACGATTTGTTTGAAATGAGTTATTCCGCATCGGAAAATCTGAGCCGTTTAATTATAAAAATCGTTCCGTTTACCCATAGGACGCATGATTTGGTCTTAAAATTCATTTCAGGTGAGGGCTAATGCATACAAAAGCTTGACACCATGCCAAATATTGATTTGAAAAATCCTTGACGCGAACTATTTTTCAAATGTGCAGTGTCTCTTATAAAGCGATCAAGGGGCCATTGAGTTTTTTTTTCAACCAAAAAGGTAAGACCGTTTACTATCAGTGTCTCTTAAAAGGCTGACTCAGAGATTCGAAATATAATTATTTTGAGTAGAAATTAAAACTCGTCATCTTGAACTAAATATAGTCACCTTAAATGTTCAATTCCAAAGTTAGAGAGGAACTGGGGGATTTCCGTTTTCCTGCAGTAAACATTTATGCACAGTTACAGTGCCCTAGGACACCGGTGTATAACACAATTCTGGACCAGGATTTATACAAGTGTGATTTTATATATGCAGGACTTCTGATTTGAGCTTAGATATTCACACAATGACTTAGTATATGGACAACTACATGCAAAAAAAACACGATTTTTGTTTGAAAATTGAGTGCGCCCTCATCAAGAAATCTCTGTCAATTCATGCAGCCACTTGCCGCTCAGCAGCAAGCCGCTTGGTTTACACACTTGCTCTATTATAGTCAAGCGGTGCTATCGCGTGAAACTATGTCATGAGCGCACCGCTCCAGATAATGACTTCATGCAATTTGCGCTT